>CABHPH010157305.1:9111-29788 GCA_902168325.1 Peromyscus nudipes | reverse complement strand
TCTTCTCTTCTCTTCTCTTCTCTTCTCTTCTCTTCTCTTCTCTTCTCCCCTCTCCTCTCCTCTCCTTTTCTCTTCTTTCTCTTCTCTCCTCCCTCCTCCTCTCCTCTCCCTTCCCCCTCTCCCCTCCCCTCCCTTCTCCTCCCCAACCCTGTCCAGTCCTATCCCGTCCCTCCCCTTCCCTTATCTTTTCTTCATTTCCCCCCCCACAGTCTTATTTTTTTTATTACTTAACAGCAATCAACACCACTTATTTAACAGTGAGAATATTTGTCAAATGATGTGCACAGTTCCTAGAAGTATGCCCTTAGCTTGTTCTGAAAGGCCTTCAAGGAACTGGTGTCTTTTAGTTTTTTTCCTATTGCTGTGATAAAATACTCTGACAAAAAACTTAAGGGGGAAAAGGCTTATTTTTGCTCACAGTTTAAGGGTCCATCCACCAGTGCCAGGAAATCAAGAGGGCAGGACATTGAAGCAGCTGCTCACATTGCAGCTATGGTATGAAAGCAGAGAATGGCAAATGCTTGGTCTGAATCAGCTTCCTTCCGCTACACACATAGTCCAGGATCCCAGCCAGGACTGTTGACATGCATGGTGGACATGTCTTCCGACTTCCGTAAACACACTCAAAATAATCCCCCACAGCATGCCCAGACGTCCATGTCCCAGGGAATTCTAGATTCTGTCAAGTTGACAGCTAGCACTAACTATCACCACATCCCACACAGAATCTCTCCACATTGCCTCACCAATTATTATATTTCTCTTGCATGACATGTAACACATTTACTTTAAATTATGGTTATTTATCTACTTGTCTCGTATCTTGTCATATACTAGAGACTCTTTAGCATCAGAGCCTATATGGAAAATGAATTAGAAGTTCCCAGAACTTAATATCTCTTAATGTCCAAGTCATCTTCGTCTCCCATCACCAGCCCCCAGCCCAATGCAGAGCCAAACTTATCTGCATCTCTGCTCTTGGCTCAGGAGCAATGCTGCTTCAAATGTTCACTTGAAAGCGGTATTTAGAAATCTGATTATTAGATTTCCAGGCTGGCCTCTAAACACCCACTTCACTCTTTGTCTGAAATACTTCTGATTACAAAGGAAAAAAAAATAAAAACAATAGTAGTGCAAAAGTCATGATGAAAGTATGGAAAAACAAAATTTAATTAGAAAGTGTGTTTTAATGTGAAGCAGTTGCATTTGAGAAAATTGTATGTTTAATCTGTGAAAAATGAAAAGCAAAGGAGCCTTTAAAAACTTCTCAGCATTATGTTTTGAGAGATTCATGAAACTGTTCCTTTATGATGTCTAATTTGACATCAAAGTTTATAGATTTCTCTTTGTGTTTTTGCAGTGAATTCTCATTGTTCTGGTTTCTTGGTTTGACGATTCCCAGCTGTGTGACCTTTAATCTTTGTGCCTCATCTTTTCTTAATGGTGATGATGGTAGCTATCTCAGTGAATGTTAGATGTACCAAACTTACAATGCTTAAAATAACACTATGCACACTAAGTTTTTATTAAGTGTAGATATTTTGTTATTGCCTTTCTGTGGATGCTCCTATATTTAAACATACTTAATATATTTCATCTTATTTTCCAGTTGCCTGTATCTCCTTTACTTTATGAGATCTCAATAACTTAGAAGGTTATGTGACTTCCAGAGAATAAATCACATAAACTTTGAAGCACTACATGGTATCTGCAGTCGATAAGTATTTATTTCAATTTCTTTTCTTATCTTTTGAAGTAAAGCTCAGAATAGAGGAGGGACAGCAGGCTAATTTTCTTGGGTGACTAGGCCCATGGCCTAAGGAGAAAGGACCGTGGAAGGTATTCCTGTGAGTCTACAGTGGATGTAGGAATAGAAGGTGTTAACAGGCTTACCACAGGGAGACAGCCTGAACTAGATGACAGGTTGACTGCCTGTTTGCCTGTTCTAGGGCACATCACAGAAAATACTCTGAAGTCAGCATAAGTTGTGTTTCTATGAATCTGTATTCACCCTATTTCTTAACATTGAACAAATAGATTCAAATAGGCTTTGTTGCTTAGACTGTACTGCTTTCTAGTACTAAGGGTTGAACCCAAGACCTGCTACATGCTAAGCAAGCAATCTACTATTGAGATGCATCCCCAGCTAGACTTGTTTTTTAATGTTCATTTGTACCTGAGGTGCCAGAGAAGAAGGGCATTGTGAAAAAGATGGCAGGGAATGTCTCCTAGCTTGTTCTCGAGTAATGGCTATGCCGAAATATTTTAGTAGCCAGATGTACTAGAAAAGACTTTCAGTGAAGTCAGTTCCTGCTGTCTTAGTTAGGGTTTTTATTGCTGTGAAAAGATACCATGACTGTGGCAACTCTTATAAAGAAAACATTTAATTGAGGTGGCAGCTTACTTTCAGGGGTTCAGTCCATTATCATCATGATGAGGAGCATGAGTGGAGTGCAGGCAGGCTTGGGTGCTGGCTACATCTTGACCAGAAGGCAGCAGTAAGTAAACTGCCACACTGAATGAAGCTTGAGAAAAAGACCTCAACGCCCACCCCTACAGTACACACTTCCTCCAACAAGACCACACTTCCTCCAACAAGGCCATACCTCCTTACAGTGCCACTCCCTTTGGGTACCATTTTCTTTCAAACCACCACTCCTGTTTAAGGTAACTTTAAGTAGCAACAGTATGTTTGTAAGCCACAGATTTTTGTTTGTTTGTTACTCATATATATGATCTAATCTGGCGCAGGCTAGCCTCAAGAAGATATAGCTTTGATTTAATAGCTGGTAACTAGAAATAATGTGTGTGTGTGTGTGTGTGTGTGTGTGTGTGTGTCTATATAGATATAGATACATATCAATAAGAGATTAACAAATTAATCTGTGCCATCAAATAATATACCAGAAAGAAATGAAGAATGAACAAACTATGTGAACAAATATAAAAAAATATTATGAGAGGAAATGGATACAGGTAAGACAAAGTACATTTTTTATTTAAAAATTTATTTGTTTCATTTGTAAATGGGTGTTTTGCTCACATGTATGCTTGTGCACCACCAAGAGAGTATCAGATCCCCTAGAACTAGACTTATATGTGATTGTGAGCCATTATGTGGGTGCTAGAAACTGAACCCAGGTTCTCTGCAAGAGAAACAAGTGCTCTTTACCAATGAACTATCTCTTTAGCCCCACACAGTGCTTTTATGTGAACCTCAGAGAAAGTCAGAGTTAATCCACTGTGATAGAAATCCAAACCATGGTCCCTAAACTGACAGGGAAAGATCTTGAGGGAAGTGTCTGTGACGGTGCAGATAGCGTTCTTCTAACCTTTGCTTTAGTTTAGTGTAATAGATGTATGTATTCTTCAAAATCATCGAAGTGTACATGGAATTTTTCATTATAGTTTGACCAGTTCTAACATTAAAGGACTTTTACATGTAAATTATATTTAGAAACATAGTATTTATTTCAGTAAGTATGAAATGTTACTTCTCCGTGGAGGTTATCTGCAAGGGAAGTGTGCATACAGAAAGGAACTGGTCTTGGTTTTGGAAAACTTAACAGCAGAGATTGTTTTCTTTCTTCCTTTTTTTTTAGCTGAAAATGTATAAATAAGGATCATTTCTATGTAAATGTAGTCGGCTTATAATTTGGAAGAAATAATAGACGCAGACTTGTTACACACATGGTAGATTTTTTAAATAAATTTCAGTACCTATAAATGAGGCTGATATATAAAATTAAGGAGGATGGTTATTGCAGAGTCTATTTCATTAGCTTAAAGTGTTTATTCTTTTTTATTATTTATTCTTGGTGTAGTATATATGTGTGTGTTTATGTGTGAATGTTCACATGTGTGAGCAGGTACATATGTGTCATAGCATGTGTGTGGAAGTCAGATGACAACCTCAGGTGTCAGTAATCTCCTTCTATCTTGTTTTGAGGAACTCTGATTATTCACAGCTGTGATGGTTTGAGTAAGAATGGTCCCCATAGGCTCCTATACTTGAATGCTTAGTCACCAGGGAATGGCACCATTTGAAAGGATCAGAAGGATTAGTGATAAGTTTCAAGGTTTCAAAAGCCCATGCCATCACCAGGCTCTCTCTCTGCCAACAGATCAGGTATAGCTCTCAGCTACTGCTTCAACACCTGCCTGCATGATGGCCATCCTCCCCACCATGGTGCTAATGGACTAAACCTGTGAGACTGAAAGTAAGCCCCCAATAAAATGCTTATTCTCTTAGGAGTTCTTCAGTCATGCTGTCTGTTTACAGCAATAACACAGTGGTGAAGGCAATGGATGAAGGCAGTGAGCTTGGAGGACTTTCCTCTCTGTCTCCCCCCTTGCTGTAGGTGTGCTGGGACGACAGGTGTGGCCTACTATTTTGAGTTTTGTATAGGTTCTAGGGATTTGCACTTTAGTACTCACACGTGCGCACATTTATCTACTGAGTCATCTACCCAGTCCCCTGAAAGGGTTTATTCTTGTATGATATAGTGGAAAATAATTCCTTTGTTATGTGTGTGTGTGTGTGTGTGTGTGTGTGTGTTACAAGAAATTAAATCCTGGGTATAGTAAATGTTTGATAAGTACTGCTGCACAATGGGGCTCTGTTTCTATCTTAATTTTGGATTTTGTTGAATGAATTGATTTTTATCTGACTTTATAGTTAGTTTTTCTATCATGGGCCAACTCCTGGTAGAGGTATTTTTGAATGCTTATGAGAAAATTTGGGATTGATATAATTTATTTCCCTCTAGGTAAATGGCTTAAAAAGCAGCTGTTTCCTTGGGTTACCTGGCAGGTAGAACTGTAACTCTGGCCAGTTTTTTTTTTTTTTTTTTTTTGGGTTTTTTTAGACAGGGTTTCTCTGTGTAGCTTTGCCCCTTTCCTGGAGTTCACTTGGTAGCCCAGGCTGGCCTCGAACTCACAGAGATCCACCTGCCTCTGCCTCCCGAGTGCTGGGATTAAAGGCGTGCGCCACCAACGCCCGGCTCTGGCCAGTTTTTATCTAGGGCCCTCTTTCAGTCAATCTTCCTCTCTTCCTCTCCTCCTCCTTTCCCCCCCTCTTCCTTTATATCTCATTTCCTAAGGTAAGCACCACATACATTTTATGCACACACACACACACACACACACACACACTGATGTAGGCATATATATACTGATGTAGGCACTGATGATACAAAAGGATAACTAGAGCAAATAATATACTTTCTTTTCCTAAGGGGCTCACAATTTAAATGGTGAGAAACTACTTAGACAAATGCAATACAGAAAATAAGTTGATTTGGGTGAATGAGTTTTATGTGTATTCTTGTGGGGCCATAACATCTGATGTGAATTTTGAGAAACCAAAGGAAGTGCCTAAGAACTCAAGAGATAGAAAAGAGAGTGGAGGGCAAAAAGGAGCCAAAAAGAATCTTCTGTGATATTCTGAAGCATGGAAGGACATCAGAGCAGCCAGGAAATGATGATTATTTTCACTGTGGCTAGAAGACAGAGTATTTGGAAGGGATGTGGAGGGACAGAGGCCAGCTTAGGGACATGAAGGTTTATGCATGTCATGCTACAAAGCTTTGACTTGGCTTCTTAAGATTCACAAGGCCAACTGAAACGTTAAATCAGAGGACAGACATCATTGAATTTTGTTCTTTAGAAAATTTGTGACTAGGGCAAGAGTGGTATTAGTGTGTGATGTAGGAATTACAGAGGTAGCAAGGAGGTGATGAAGATCACAGGAGAATGGAGAGGTAGGGGTTGACTCAGAAACCAGTGAGTAGAGCCAATTGGACTTCATACTTAATTGAGTGTGATTGAAAAGGAGGATGGGGAAGAAATCAAAGATTTCACAGTCCGTCTTGAGTAACTGGATATATAGTTATGCCACTAAAGAAGGCAGAGGGCTATGAAGAGAAAAAGATTTTTGATAGAGGAAACAAGTTTAAGCTTGTAATAGCAATTCTGCAGATGAAGATATGGAACTTCCTTCCACTGTTAACAAACTGACAGATTTCACAGCCAGTATTCCTTTCCTTCTTATTTACTACCACTGACCTGAAGAGTTTTAATCTATTGTCATTAACAGGCTGCAAGGGACCCAGGAGACCATCAGAATCTCCTCAATCAATGCCAAGTTTCTGGAAAACATTCCGCATGTAGGGAATCCAACCTTTGCAAATGCTTCTTTATGAATTCCAGTCCCTCAAGGGCCTTTTGATTCAAACTTTGAATCTTTTCTCTTGCTTTTCTCTCATTCCTTTCCAACTTTCCTTATCCCTTACTTTCTGGATCTCAAACTGGACTGAGGACGCTAACAAATGCCTGACCAATGCTCACGGGGCCAGTTGCTTCACAGCTCTGGCCTGTTATGCTCTTGTTAGCGCATTCCTCTATCTTGCTGGCTGTAAAATAATAATCATGCACTGCTGACTCATGTTCCGTTCATGACTCATGGTTGACCCTCTCAACCTCCTTAGCAGACCTGTGCTCCATGTCCCCCATCCTGAGGTCATGACAGGTATTTGTTTTTCTCTCCCCATCGCTTTCCTGGCAAGTATTTGTTATTGTTTTGATTTGTCAAAATCACTCTGGGTTTCATTTTGTCTTTAAAGGAGCTTGGCAACTTTCTCATTTTTGGGTATTAGCAAAATTCCAAAATATAGTTAAGAATGATTTGCAAGCTGCTCAAGGTCTACAGAGCCACTGTGGATGCCAGGGATCAATGAAGAGTTTTAAAGGCTCAATGGGCCAATGTTCTATGCTGCCTTGTAGAGGTGATTTTACTCATTATTTTCTTGTCACATATTGAACGATGACAACAACAACAACAAGAATCAGATCTAATTGAATGTTAACAGAATTTTATCATACTAGGCTGTTAAAAACTTTTTTCCTTTCTTTTATGCCCTTTAAATGAGAATTACTTAGTATCTACTAAAATAATGGTTGTCTTCTAAGTCAGAAATTAAAATATCTTGCATTGCTGAATTTATAGAGGGTCAGAACAAAAATTGATTTTCATCTATAAATAAATGTATTATACAGACAAGGAAATGGTTTTCCATTCTACAGGGGAGTCATCATTGACCAAATTATGATGCATCCAATGTTACTGAGATACAGGGAGATCCCATGTTACTGTGATCTTTTGAGGTCAACAGAAATTTCACCATTTAAAGTATGTCTAAAATGGTTTTCAGAATCATCTCCATGTAAGTATATGTATGTTTAAAACTTACAAATAACACAAATATGGAAATACAATAACTTCCAAAATTGTCCATTAGCTTTTTCTTTGGTGTTTTGATGATTTATAATCTTTGATAATTATAAAAACAAGTTCACGAGGCTAGAAAGATGACTTTTTTTACTTAATGCTCTTGCAGAGGACCCAAATTTGGTTTCAACAACCCCTAGCAGGCAGCTCACAATGGTCTGTAACTCCAGTAGTAAGGCGATCTGATGCACTCTGGCCTGAGCACACCTGTAGACAGGTGGTGTACATAAATTCACACAGGTACATACATACACATAAATAGAAATAATAAATAAATATTAGCTAAAAATTTTTAAAGTAGGTGAGGATTTAAATAAAGATACATTGAATAAACTACATATTTGATTTATTTAGTAGTAATTTCTCTAGTATGCTTTTCTGTATGTAATCATTCATATACGTATAGATGTAACAGGTAGGAAAATTTTGTAATGAAATGTTTTTTTTTCCACAAAATCCACAGAAACTGAGGTAATTGATCCAGCAGTCTTCTAGGGAGCACACTCTATGTTTTAGGTGCTCTGAAAAATGGCACAGACATGACATTGAGAAGCAATAGTCACCAGCTCTGTGCATTCCATCTTGTGGAGTGCCACACGAATGATGATGTTACAGTCAAGAAATGTAAAGAGCATTCTGGAGACACTTTTGTGAACCTTTCTTTGTTCTCATCTGCCAAATGCCCATCCACATTACACCTTAGCTGCTGAGAGCACACCCAACCACATCAGTGGTCATATGCAGCGACTTTCACATTGGTACCCTGAGAGCACACCCAACCACATCAGTGGTCATATGCAGCGATTCTCACATCGGTACCCCAAGCTTCATTTATGTGACTCCCGTTCCTCCCTTCCTTTAATTCCTCAAAATTTATTTATAATTCACTATGATCTAGGACTGTATACATCACTAAAACGTTAAAAAACCCAAAGCAGGTAAATAAAACAACTAAATAATTATGATTTGGGAGGAGGCTGAACCAGGAAGCTCCTAGTCTTGTGCCTACAGTATTAGTCCTACTTTTTATCTGCTTTAGAGATAAAATTCTGAAGATTAGGTCTTAAACTTCCACTGAAAAGTACACCTATACTCACACTGCTCTTCTATGTACATATTAGTTTGGGGACTACTACATTAAACTATGCCATTCTTTTGCAAATATATTGTATTTTATATATTTACCTTTTTGCAACTTATATATTGTATTTTATAAAATGCATTATAGTTGAATTTTAATAGAAAAAAGTTTCAATTTATTTTTCTTCTGGTGTTTGAAGAGACTCAAAATCCATTCAGTTAATACCTTGATCTTGATCTGCTGACACCACATTAGGAATTTTATTTCCCTTTTATTTTCACACTGAAATTTAAGTCATTCAAAGGAAGCTAAGCTTGTTAGAAACCTTGCTGCATGGTTTTCATATGGTTTGGAGTGTTGACAGTTGTTCTTGCACTGAGGTCTCAACAACTTATGGATCAAGCGCCAGTTTCTTAGTCTGAGAGCTCAGAAATGTGGGGAGGCAAAATCAATGATTATCATTATTTAACTGCACATCAACAATATTATCCTGTTTATTTTCTGTTTCTTTTTTCCCTTTTGCTTCACATAAAGAGGATCTGTGTATTTAAAATCCAGATTTCAATTGACATCAAGAATTGAGTTTGAATGAAGGATTCCATATGTCCATATTTTGAGATGAAGATGCCTCACACACTTGAAGTATTCCTATGAAAAGCCTCTGCTGTCGTCACTGCCAGGTAAGTCTGTACTGCATCTAGTTGATTAACTCTTTAATATTTTTAAAAACATATTTCTTCTTTTCATTTAATACCATGACTTTTTTCTTTCCAGTTCCTCTTTAAAATATTTATATCTATGTGTGTGTCTGCTCACATGAGTGTAGGTGTCTGCAGAAGCCAGAAGCGTGTGTGTGGTTGAGCTGGAGTTACAGGAAGTTGTGTGCCACCTGATATAAGTGCTGGGATCTGAATTCGGGTCCTCTGCAAGAACACTAAATATTTTTAATCTTTAGCTGTCTCTTTAGCCTCCTAGTTTCTCTTCTTCAATCTAGCAATTTCCTTGTATTAAAGGAGAAATTGTTCAGGACTTCATGGGACTAGATCTACTGGCTCATGTCAATTATTTTGAAAATGGATGGCATACATCAAACAGTGTTTTTGCTTCTCTCAGTCACTAGAAACAGCTTGCAGAGCTGGAGTTTCTCCTGCTGGTTGTAGTCAGGTTGAGAAGGGCATCTTTTGTGAATCACTGCTACAGACTCAGTGCTGGCACCAAAAGGAAGCTTAGAGCTCCAAAATGCTTTGTAACTGTTAATTAGTTAATCATATCTCCAGCCTCGAGGGCTCTGAGTAATATAAAGCTTGGTTTTCCCTTTGCTGTTTTTGGTTTTCATTATAGCATCGTTTATTTTGAGCTCCTGATCTTGGTTTTATTGGGATATGTTTCTCTTGGAAGTGTTTGTAGTTACTTTTCATTTTTTTTTTTTTGTAATTTTGCTAGCATGCCCAAGGGACTTGAGACAAGGTTGCCTATAAATTAATACAAAAATGAACTACATTTGTATTCTTTGTCATTTGCCAGAACGCCATTTGGAATCCTGTCTTGGAATATGAATCTCCCCAGTACTCACCACAGTGGAATTCAGGTGCAAAGTAAACACAGCGGTTCTGGTATCAGCATCCACTTAGCTAGGGTGAAGTAGGACTTTTGATGCCTATTGTTACTGCGAACACATCGTTCACGGTGCTGCTTGAAACGAAGAGGGAATGAGTGACTTAAGAATCATATTTTAACTAATTAAGCAACTTGCACATTGACATTTTGGCTTCCTCAAGTTTGTGAAATCATAGCCCAAACAGAAATGAAATCTTTGCTGTACCAAGCTGTGATTTGAATGACAAAGGGTGGTTTTAAAATTTGTTTATTTGTAACTCATCAAGATGTTTCTCCTTTAGTTTATTACCTGCACAAACAGGGTGAGAAAACATGTGGTAACTGTTTGTCCAGGGATGCGGCTACTTAAAACCAAAACTCCTACTGTGTTAACATGCGTGACCGGTTTAGCACTAATTGGTGCTATAGCTGACCAGCTGGCCTGCAGATCTCTCAACAAAGAGAGTTATAGTGAGCCATCTGACTCTCCCTGCCTGCACTGTAGATCTGGCTGGAGCAACACTTCCACATCTGCTACATTCACACACATGATCCGTGTTCAACAAAGATCTTGTCCCATATCTGGGCCTGGATGTTAAATATGTGTGTTAACGCAAGGAGGCTTTGTTCCAGCTGGCAATGGCTGGTAGGTTTCCAAAGGCAGAATTTCATCTGAATTGGGACTCACATGATCTGAAGCACATTTATGTTGGTGCTAGGAAAACTGGAGTCATAACAGATAGATTGAAAGATCATTTCATGATGGATTATACAAGACACCATTCTTCCAAAAACTGCTTTCTATCACACAAAGGCCAGAGATCACATAACTTCCATTCAGGACCATCTGTCAAGTAGGCTTCCTCTCACCAAAAAGTTATGTTGCCAAAAAAGACATTGTCAGAAGGATTTCAGCATTTGGAATTACATGTAATACCTACCATAATCTGGTGACTTTGAGAATGACCAGGTACCCTGTGCTTCAGAATCATGTTTTATTGAAATTGAGTCTAAGACAGCAGAACAAATTGGCCAGATTCACCAGTTTCTTAATTACCATCTCAGACTGGAGCCTTTCAATGACAAGCCCTCAATAGTCTCAAGACCTTACTAAATTCAACCTCTTAGAGCAGTGGTTCTCAACCTTCCTAATGACCCTTTAATATAGTTCCTCATGTTATGGTGACCCCCAACCATAAAATAATTTTTATTGCTACTTTATAACTGTAATTTTGCTACTGTTATGAATTGTAATGTAAATATCTGATATGCAGGATGGTCTTAGGTGACCCCTGTGAAAGGATTGTTCAACCCCCAAAAGGGTTGTGGCTCAAGACCCTTTATCACCTAATAGTGGCATACTGTTGATCAAGCCTCTAACAATCTCTATGTAACAAACATCATCTAAAAGACTCTCAACTGTTCTCCAAATTGGTAGTTATTTCACAATTGAGCAAATATACACTCAAGCATAGAATACCAGAAAACTTTCTCATAAGAATACCAGAAAACTTTCTCATAAGGGATACAAATAATTATAAGTTACAAGATATTGTTTTGTTTGATCATGACGTGTTTTTGTTTGTTTGCTTGCTTTGAGATGGCAATCTCATTTTCTCTTGACTGTAGACACTTATGCTTGAGTTTAGACTTAGTGAATGGAAATTTAAACTTTTTTGTGTCTCCAATAAATACATAAAGAAAGCTACTAACTGTCTTCTAGAAAGTTCAATTCTTTTTATTGTATGTTTTAATGCTAAGAACCAGATTATCCCCAGAGGCTCACAAAAGCCCTGAGAACTCTTGTCTCAACAAAAGGCCTCATTTCTCATTCCCATATTCTGGTTCCCACTCACTGAGAAAGATCTTATTTCAGGTTCTGGGACATTCTGCAGGATTCAACCTGGGGGACTTCAGGCAAGATAAAGAGAGTCCAACATTTATAAGTCAAATCATTTGCGGATTTAGTGTGTTACAAAAACATTTTTAATAGCTAGTTTTAGAAGTTATTGTCATCTCAAATTAATCTTCTTAATTATTGTGGCTTTCACACTTTTATGTGGTGACTGAGTGACTTAGATGGCAGCTGTGGCATATTTAATTTAATTTGAATATTACCAAAGGAGGGAAGATGTGGGGTTAGCTCAAGCATTCTCTAAAAAACTACCTGTTGCTAAGAACCTTTTTGAGGCTCCATTTTGTTATATAAGCAAGAATATCATTGCCTACCCAATCAACTATTTGTATGTATTAATCACATAAAATGTTTAAAATGAAGTGCTAAACAATTGCAAAATATCATTTGTCTTGTACAATGAATGATAAACAAAGCTAGAGAGAAAGCAGTAGTTAGATGTGGCCTCTTTAACATCAACTATACATTTCTGATTGGCATATAACAGTTTCTACCTGAGTTTTGATATTAGCATGTTTGCATCACTTTTGAACTTAAATCTGCTGCCCACATTTAGAAATGGAAGGTTATGCTGTCAGGCGTTCTGATATACCATATATCTTCATGTAGCAAGGGATGAAAAATGAACTGTGTAAAGCATGTAACAACGGCACTTGACCTATGGTTCTCAATCCACTTACTGTACCCACCTTTCAGGCAGGGGCTGCTGAAATAGCTGAGGAGGAGAGAAGGATGTGAGCCTCTGTATTTGATCCAGATGCTTTTACTCAATGGCCCGAATCAGAAGTTTACTGAGGCCAGATGAGACATAAATGGGAGTCTTCAACAAATACAGCTTTCTCTTTATTTAACGTGTGCTATCCTTCCCAAGTCTCTAATCCACTCGGTAACATTTGGCAGTGTTTTATTGTAGGAGTAAATCTCGTACTTTACAGGAAAAGGGGTGGGATTTTTTCTTATGTATTATTGTGTACCAAATTTGATAGAAAATCAGATGGAATAGGGGCACCAGCATCTTGAGTGAAGGAAGCAGCACCCTTTTTAACAAAGTCCCTTGATGAGACTGCCAACCCTTACTGTCACCTTTAGTGCATCTTGGCCAGTTAAAATTCAGACTCTTTGGCTCTCACATACTTCTTGAACATAACGTATTTTGAAACAGAAACCTCACATGTTCCCTTTATGAACTTCCATTGTCTTGAGTGTGGGCCTAAAACGCTGTCATCCATCGCACGGATATCCAGATAATACGTCTACCACCACGTTACACCTGCTCTAGCCAATGTGTTTGACTGAACACATAAACCAAGTATAGCAGACATTTTTCGGTATGAGAGCATTGTTTTCTATAATCCTATACTCTTCTAGATGCACTCCATACAGAGAAGCCACAGATAATCCACTCCCATCATTTCAATGCACAGCAAAGCAACTCCATGAAAACCAGCTGCTGGCTGGGTTACAATTTATCATTGTGTTAGTCAATAACAGCTTGGAGAGTCCTCTGGGCACATTCTAGCTTGCTAAAAGCAATTTAATCTGGAGGAAAAAAATGTACTTTCTCCTTTGGAACCTCATGGAAACATGAAATTCTAAACGAGACGAATAGTAAGTCTGATGTTTGTGGGTCATGCATGGTTGTGTTACACTAAGGACGCTATTCAAACTTTCATTTTTCAGCATCAGGAAACCATGAACAGGAAAATTTCCCCTATAGTCATCCAAAACCTTTGTTTTCTGGTTGTTTTATGTTTTTTGGGGGGGTATGGCCTCAGCTATAGGGCAGGGCTTTTGAAATTTTTCAGTGGGTATGTATGTATATCATCATACACAGCAAGCTTATTTTTATAGTTTGAAAGAATGCAAATTATTGCACAGTCTTAATTATTGTTTCCTTTATCCATGCCCTCTTCACCAATTCTCATAAGTAGTTCCTTTTTCTTGCAATAAACTATAGGAGGAAAAGTTGATGCTGTCATTTTGTCCTTGTATCCGGCGCTCCCTTAGGGAAAAGCCATATGTTTCACACTGCTCTTGTTTAGCCTTGCTATGGATTTTGAAAGAGAAATACATATCTGTTCTGTACTCTATTTCTAACATACTATCAAAACCTGGAGACACGATAAGCCAGTAATACATCGCCTAATAGGTATTATATCCCCAAATCACTTTGTATTCCACCCCTACCATTCTCTTAGAAAAATTTCTAAGATGCATTGTCGAGTTTAAAAGTAAGTCTCATAGAAACCATTTTTGCATGGAGTATGTGATTTAGAATTTATAGACATGCTTGGCTGTCACATAGTAAGTGCTATAAAAAATTTGACAATTTTTTCATATGCTGTGGTTTGAATGTTTTCTCCCTCAAATTTGTATGTTGAAATCTGAGCTCTCTAGGTGATGGTACTAGCAGAACCTTTTAGAAAGAAACTAGGTAGTAAAGGTCAAGACCTCATGAATGGAATTAATGCCTTTTGATTGAGTTGTTTTTATTAATATCTTCTTATTAGTTACCTTCTATTGGAGAGAATCGTCCTTGTTATTTCTTCCATGAGAGGATGCAGTGAAGAAGGACAAGTTAGAAATGAGGAAATAGGCTCTACCCAGATACCACATCTACCAGCATCTTGGTTTTGAACTTCCCAGTCCCCTGAACTGTGGGAAATGAATTTTTGTTGCTCATAAATTATGGGGTTTGTGGTATTTCATTGTAACAATTGTAGTGGACTCAGACATTTTCTATTAGTGTGTAGAAATATGCTGGCTGTGGTATTGTAGGGAAGTGACTTTTTCTCTATTTTTTTTATTATCAACACATATTACTTGTTATTACTTCTAAATGAAAATAAATAGAGTAATATGTTCTGGTTGGTTATATATATATTTTTCTCTTGGTAATGGGAACTTCCTGTGGTTTTGCTTTGATTGATAATCTCAGTTGGCGTGTCAGTAAAACTGTCCTCAGATGATGTCAGCTGGGGCCAGGAGCCTGAGTGTCCCCTTCTGCACAGTTCTTTGGGGGCTGTCACATTTACCAGGCTGCTGTGGCTCCCCAACTTGTTTCTGAGGCAGTTGTTTATGTCTACTTATATACTTATGGAGCATTTCTGTTGCCTTTATAGAGGAGTTTGCAGTTTTAATCAGAAAAAGAGGACTTTTTTTTCCACATCTTTGTACACATCTGTGCAAAGAGATCTAACGTCTGAGAGGACACAAAAATAATGATATTCTACAGTGACCTAAAGTAGTCTGGGGACCTAGACCCACTATAAGGTTGTCATGGCCAGACATCTTAGAAATAACTTATTTGTAAACTCCATTTGAAATATGATTTTCAAGTGATTTGATAGTTTAGAAAATTACTTGTCTTACACTTTTTATATTCACACGTGTTATGCATCCACTGGTGAAAGTCTTATTTTCTATGTTTGGTAATAACGAAAAGATAAGAAATTTGATGAAAGTCAGGCAGTGGTAGCTGGGACTCACTGCCTTCCATTGCTTGTGTTAATCCATTTGGGAAAGACCTCTGCATTTGTTTGTACTTCTTATCCTTAGGAGGGTTTTCTCCCTGAGTCTGAAAGTGAGAAGGTTGCACAGTCCTGTATATTTTCCCTACACATAAACGTCTTGTGGTAGGAAGTCTCACAGATTTAGCAGATGGTGGTTAAATGTGAGCGCAGTGGTTCAAAGACTTGGGGGGTGGGGGGCTGGCTGCATGGTTTAATCAGACATGCACACTATTGAGAGGATGGCTGGAATTCTGAAGAATCAGGCCTAATCCTACTTATCTACTGTTCCTCATAAGACAGCAGAGGTTTTTGTGATCTAGTGACCTTCCATCATGCTGTGGGTCCACAGGAAACTATATCTGTAAAAGACAGAAATGAAGAAAAGTTTGTGCTCTTGTATAAGGTGAGGAGCTGCATTTTGCAGTACAGGGGACAAAGGAGAGGAGGAATCTAAAGGACCTTCATATTTTCTGCACTCAAAGATTGGGGTGTCCACAGCTCCAGAGAGGCTAGCTAACAGGGAAAGACCTAGGAGGGACACATGGATGACCCTGTGAAGGAGAAGTGGATGAGATCTACATGAGCAGACTGGGTGTGGGGGTGGGGTGGGGTGGCAGAAGGCGAGGAGTGAGGAATGAGAACATAGGGAAATGGGAGGCTTGAGCTGGAACAGGGACAGAGTGGGAGGGCAGGGAGGGAGACACCATGCTAGATGAGGACATCATGGGAAGATGCAGGAAGAGGCAGGGTGCTGGGGAGGCTCTCAGCAACCCACAAGGATGACACCACCTTGGACTGCGGGCAGTGGCGGTCCAGAGGGTGCCTGGACTGGTGCACTCTGGTGATGGGTCTAGCGAATACTCTATCATCATAGAGCCTTTGTCTAGTGACTGATGGAGGCAGATTCAGAGATCCACGGCCAGGCGCCAGGCTGAGCTCCGGGAATCCAATTGATGAGAGGATGAGAGATAGGAGGGATTCTGCAGGTGGGGAACGTCGAGGTCATGACGGGAAGAACTGCAGAGATGACCGCCCACACTATTGGAGGCCCATGAACTCTAGACTAGGGGCTGTGAGGTCCCCACGGGACTGGACTAGACCCTCTGGATACGGAAGTCAGTTGTTTGGCTCCAACTGTTTGGGGAGCACCCAGGCAGGGGGATCGGGATCCGTCCCTGGTACGTGGGCAGGCTTTTGGGAATCCGGTGCCTATGGTGTGGCGCCTTGCGCAGCCTTGGTACAGTGGGAAGGGGCTTGGACCTGCCTAGGCTCAGTGTGCCAGGCTCTGCTGACTTCCCATGGGAGACCTTGATTTGGGGGATGTGAGGATGTGGGGTGGCTTGGGAGGGATGGCTGGCTGGGAGATGGGAGGAGGGAGGAGGTGGGATCTGTGGGTGGTATGTAGAGTGAGTAGAAAATTTCTTAATAAAGAAAAATGAAAAAAAAAGATTGGGGTGTCTTCAGAGGCTTTGACAAACACACTTTTTCCTTTCCAGAAATTGCGTTAAATTCACGAAATTCTTGAAAGTTTGCCTGAGTTGAGATGAATGCATTCTGTTGAACTGAGGGATGCATATGTTTCTAACGTTCCTTATTTGGCTGAGTTTATCTTTATTGTGTTTGGGGTAGCAGAATATGCCAGCTGAGAAGGGACTGAGCCTAGGAGCAAAGGGAGTGTAGTCTACATTACCACTCTTAGTGGGGGTGTCCTCTTAGACTATGGAGAGCATTTAAGTCAGTCTGCTACAATGATGCATTGAAAAGGTATCAATGAAAACCAGTGATTAATCCTTATTTGAAAATATATATGTCACTTTTTAAGTGTTTCTGAATTTTTATGGATACCCTGAAGAGGAGTCCTATCTCTATGTTTTAACAGCTTTTATGCTACTTGGGATTACATGGGCTTGTGAATTACCAATGAACAAAACCAAGTGTGAGGCTTCCAAGTTTCTCGGAAGGTCTTCAAATTGTAAGGGTTGGGCTTCTCCAACGCAGGCTGACTCCATGGCAGCCTCTGACTTCTTTATGCATCTGTAAACTCCTGGCAAAGTCACTATTTAAAGGCAACTCCAGACTTTGGAGATAATCACCTAATCTGACAATACAAAATATTTTTTAAGTTGATTGACTTGATGTTTTTATTCACTCATGCCACGGTTGATCATATAAGAAGAAGCATCATGTCAAAAACACAGAAGGCTATGTTTTCTGTTGATTCACATCTAGGGCAGACTTGGTTGAAATGTGAGCTCCTTCCTTTGGCCTCCATGTAAACCCTGACCTGGGAGGACAGCATATCTCTGGGGTGGAAGATAATTTAATTTCCATGCATGTCAGGTCCTCCAGTTCTTCTGTGTGGAGGCTGCAAAAAAGTGTCAAATTCTGCAGAATCAGGTGTTTTGTGCTGGAGATGTGGAATCCATTCTCCAGGGGTTAGAGTTGAGACCACCAAGTAGACTTCATTTTAAGGTCTTAAGGGAGCCTTGAAACCATAGATTGTGAAGATGGAAAATATTTCTTTACCCTGTAAACTATTCATCTTCCATTTCACTTTTAATAAGTGTGCTCATGATAGCATCAACACAGAAAGTTCCAAAGGCCACATTCAGAACATCTACGTTTATTATTTTATGCTTTTGCAGTTAGAAACAATAGTTGAAAATTCCAGTGTGTCAAAAAGGGCTTGGATTTCTAATGAGTTCCCTGTGTTTTTAATCACCAAAGAATTGTAGCAGACTGCTCCCAAAGGTTACATGTGGGAAACTCTGTAATAGCTACAAGATAAGACTAATTTCACTTGGCTACTTGGGTTTCCTTCTTTCCCCACATATCTCTGGTTTGTGGAATTGACTATTATCCTGTAGAGTACTGTACACTTCTATCAAGACCCAAAGTAGTGGCCTAACATGATTTAACACTTCAGTGATTCTGAAATCATAGTTATGTAAGTTCCATGCAAAATGATCTCATCTCCCTTTCATCCCGTATGCTCTCTGTGGATCTCCAAGGTCAGCATCCTACTATAAGAATGTCTCTGTTCTTACAAGTGAATTATAGTAGCAAAGGAGGAAACAGCTTTAGGATGGTCATTGGATGAGTCATGCGTAAGAAAGATGCAAAGAGAAACTCCAGCTGAGAGACACTTTGTAAAGTTCCTACTGGCTTGGCCATGGCTGACACTTACACAATGAAAATGTTTTAGATTTCCAAAGAGTAACAGATTACTTGGCTGTGGTGTGACTTGACAGTGATGATATCTTGGGTATTTAAGCAACAAATGACTGCTGAGGATATTTTCTCAATTTGTGGATAGTATTTTCATGTCATTTTACTCAAAGTCCAATTCCCACCAATACTCCTATACTTTTTGTTTGGTGTCAGATAGAAATTTTGTGTAAGGTGGAGCAAAGAGAAATTTGAGGCAAAATGAAAGGATAGTTTAATTGTGTTACATATATACTGCAACAAACGCCTGAAAACAGAGAAACGACAAAATTAAAATCCTTTTCTTCTAGTAAGTTCAGTGCAGGTCAGAGGGACAGGGACTCCATACTATCCTAGGATCCTTTTAGTCTGTGGCTGGATAGCTTGGTCTCATCTCTTTGAACTTAAAGAGACAAAAAGGCACAAAGAAAAGTAGATACCTATTGTTAACAACCTCTATGTAGAAATAAAAACTACACCACCACCACCAACCCCCCAAAGTACAAATGCACAAGAAACTTAGAAAATGCAACCTAGAGGCAAAGCAGTGACTGAGCATGTAACCATTCTAGGACAGGAAGTAGCAGAGGTTTGGAAGTGGTATTGTTTGTGTATGAAATTTCTCCTATTGGCCACATGAGATATGGTTTGGTGCTAGTTGATGGCATTATTAATAAGTGATAGAGGAACTTTTCCTGATTGGAGCAAGTAGTTAACTGAAGGCCTGCCAGGAAGGGGCTCTCTTGTTCCTGTCCATTTTTAACTTCCTCTCTCTATCTCTGTTTGCTAGATGCAATGAGGTGAGAAGCGCCCTCTTCCATAGGACCTCAAGTCTATCTCCATGATATTCCATCTCACCTTAGGCCTAAAGCAATAAAACCAGTCGTCCATGAACTCAATGGATGAGCCCAAATAAACCCTTTACATTGTTTTCCCCAAGCATTTTATCACAGCAACAAAAAGAAAATCTGATTAACACAGGAAGAATGAACTTTGTCCTATGGGGATGAGATGAAGAAGATAGATTCTACTGAGGGATAAATGGAAAAGACTGCATGGTTCTCATTCCCTCCCCGATGATGTCAGCAGTGCTAACTTGATCGATGTTAACTTTTCCAATTTGAAATGTCAGTGTCTGTGTTTATGCGACAATATTTTCTTTTCAAATTCGTGTAAATGCATTCCCACGTTTGTGGTCCCTGGATGGAAACTGAAGACTTTGCCGTGTGTTTGACAAGCTTTCCCTTCAAAATATCCCTAAGGTATTGATTTTTAAGATGGAGATCCAGGGATGAATGGCAAGCAAGGCTTTGCATGCATGCCTTGAGTTGATGTGGTTAGCAATGCAATCTTCCTTGGAATGTGACATATACTAGGTAAGCCTGAGGTTGAACTGAGACTCTTCCAAGAAAGAAACCTCAAGAAAGATGGAGATATTTACTAAGGCTTTCAGAAAAAAAAAATGGCACATCCCCAGAAGAGAAGAGGCTGGATCCAACCTGGCTCTTTTAAGAGATCCCAAAGGCATTTTAGTTTCAGGAATGGAAAAATGTTATAATGTATTCTGATTTCAAATAGAAATACTACTTTCCTCATCTCTTCATGGAACTTATCCTTATCGTTAGCTTTACATGTATTTTTTCTCTGGACATATTTTTATCTATACAGTTCTAGAAAATTCTTAGTGACTGGTGTCACTTGGGAGATGCTTTAATTCTTAGCTTTTTGCTTGCCAGAAGTTATTGGCATTTTACTGAAATCAAGAATTAGAATTATTTACTTGTACAGTATGGGAAACATTAGGATATGTTTAGGGGCAACAGAATATCAACTTGTTTTAACTGCATTTAAGCACAAGAGTAAATGTCCTGAGGTTGTTTGGTGGTCTGGGGAAAGGTGCTTTTGTGACAAATGCTTATGATTTAGAAAATGAATCCAATTGTTATACTTTCACTGTGTGGTTAATTGGGCACTTTTATGCCTCTGTGTGGTCTCCAGCCTACGCTTTTTGTTGGTGTGACTTTTCTTCATATCACATCAGTAATACATATTTTCTTCATATCACATCAGTAATACAT
>CABHPH010157304.1:0-35005 GCA_902168325.1 Peromyscus nudipes | reverse complement strand
TGCTTTACCCACTGGGTCATCTTTCCAGTTGCAGATCCTGAACTTTTATTTCTCCAAGCCCTAAAGGCCTCCTCACCTCCAGTAAAATAGCTAGTTGAAAAACTAGCCTGGTTACCAGGAAACTATCTGGCTGTGACTTGGACTCATATTCACAGATAATCATCTGCTTGCGTAGGAAGGAAGCCATGAACAAACTCATCAAGGGGAGCTATGCCCCAACTCTGATAAGATGATACAGGCCATCTGTGGGTGAATATGAGCAGGGATTTTGGAGTAGTGAACATTTGGACCGGGACAGATGGAATCTATCAGAGCTCCTTATCATGCACAGCTAGCTGAAGCTGTTTAACCTGACTGATCCGCATAGCCTCAGAGGACCAGAGAGATGTGAGGAAAAGCCTGAATATCTAAGGAATTGTCCACAACAAATCTCCACTGGTGCAGGAGCCATCTAACCATGGGGTCCTTGATGCTAGTTCAATGTTTGAGAAGGGTTTTAAGGACTACTGCTTTAGCAGGTCCGTGTGCAGGAAAAACATGGGCAGGAAATCAACTAGAAGAGAAGTCAGGATGAGGCTCAGAATACATGCAGCCTTTCTGGAACAATTTGTGGGTACTTCAGAGAAGTTAACAGCCTCTCCTATTCCAGCCCACACTCAGTAATTCTCAAAAGGCAGTCCTGAGGGAAAGTCTCCATCCTTCTCTCAGCCAGGAAGAAATATTAGTTTCTGTTGTGCTGTGTGATGTCTTTCTGTATGCTGTGAATATTTGTTGCTCCGATTGGTTGATAAATAAAGCTGTTTGGCCAATGGTGAGGCAGGATGAGGTTAGGAAGTGCATTCCAACTGGAAAGAGAGGAGAAGAAAGGAGAGTGGGGCAGATGCTGTGAGCCACCACCAGGAGAAGCAAGTTGTGAAAGTATCGGTAAGCCACGAAGCCACGTAGCAATGCATAGATTATTAGAAATGGGCTGAGTTAAGTTGTAAGAGCTAGCTAGTGAGAAGCCTAGCTAATAGGACATACAATTGGTAATTAATATAAGCCTCTGTGTAATTATTTTATAAGTGACTGTAGACCTCGGGGGGCAGGTGGGATCAAAGAAACTTACAGCTACATTTTGGTGCCTAACATTGTAGCAAGAATTTCCACCCAACATCTGAGAAAGCTTTAAAAAGGGTTGTAAAATGGTGTCAAGAGCAGCTTTCTAGTTCCTATTGCTCATGGTGGATTGCAGTACAGAGATGCATCCCCTGGCTGCAGCAGGCTTCAGGGGCAACATGGCAGACTCCTCTGTGATTTATGACAGGCCAGGCCATGATACAAAGAGGCTTCTCCCAGCCGCTGCCTGCTGGCTTAAAAACACAGGCATACTACTTAATACTGCTTCCCAGAAGTGGGGAGGTAAGCATGACTTGTTGGTACCTAGGTCATGAGTAGGGTGGGGCCAGCAGCCAGTAATGCTGATGCTTTAGTTCTAGCCATGCTGCAGTTTAAAGCAATGATCAGAAAAGGATTATAGATAATAAAGACAGTAAAAGTAATATAAAATTAAGCCATGTAAAGATGAAAATTACACGAAGAATCTGGATACTGCATATTATTATACTGTCTTTGAGATTTTTAACTACAGAGAGACATTTGGTTGTAGAGACTACTCAGTTAAAACAATATGTATATTTTAAAGGTATCTTGACTTCAAAATTTATGTCTAAGGATATATTGCTTTGGAAAAGAGGTTCTGCTTTTGTTTCCACAGAAGATGAGAACCTATGGATCATTTCCAGGCTAATATGGTTTGATCAACCAAGACCCCCTGAAAACTTGATACAGCCTCACAGACTGCTACAAGACAAGATGTAATTATAATTCTTCATTTTCCCAGGATCCCCATTAGACCGTCAACACCCCCAACCAGCAGAAAGTAGTATGAGAAGCTACACACAAATTCCCAAAATATTGTCTATAAATGTTTATTTTATGTATTTTATGTAAAGGAGGTAGGAATGGGGGGTAGGCTGGGGGGAGGGCGGGGGGGGGGGGAGGACGGGAATCCGTGGCTGATATTTAAAATTAAAAAATATTAAAAAAAAAAAGGATAAAATTTAATGTGGAAAAAATCAATCTCATTCTAAAGAAGAAAAGAGGAGATAGATATGATAGGATAAAAGAGTAGAATATTGAATCCACTTTTAAAGAGAAACAGCTTGTTTAAAATGTTTTACACTGGTATGGATTTTAGTTTATTGATACAAATTTAAAGTTAATTTTGTTACACTCTATATATTTCTACTCTTGTTTAAGGTACTATGTTTATGTGACTCATTTAAAATTATAATGTATAATTAAGAAATACAGATTAATAATTAGTCACCTCTGATAATCAAACTTATAGTCATGTTAGTTAAGTTTTCTAGGTATACATAGATATATTTCAATTAGGTAGGTAATCTTCAAACACTTCAGAGACCTACAGAATATGGTATTTAAAATATTTTAAGAATTTAGACGTTCCTGGTCAGTGAGACATATCTGCTCCTGGCAGCACCAGTTACTTCAGAAAGGATGATAGGCATCAAAGAAACTCATCATGGCGTTTGCTTTCTTTGTGGCAAAAGTTAGCCACTGGGCAAAAACGTGCCCTTGCCTCAACTACTTGACAGGATGCTGTATAAATTGAACATGCAGGACCCATAGGAAGGTGACCAATGAACTTCGCAAGGTGAGATGGTCCTTCAGGTTCCTGCTTCACAGAAGAAACTGCCAGACATTCCACAGGACATGGGGAGAAGCAACTGATGAACTTTGCCAGAATGGGCAGAACAGTCCTTAAAATTTCCTGCTTCACTGAAAGCTATGTCAGAGACTTTAGGCCTGTAGACTGAAGATAGATGTCCCAATGTTACAGAGGAAATTTGGATGACTGTCGAGGCAGCCTGATGTCTTTGTCATTTTTAGAACTTTGGAAGTTGCTTACAATGAACTTCCTGTTTACTTAGGTAATATTATATCCTACTAGGGTCTTTGATGGAGTTGAAGACTAGATTCTTATAATTATAGCTTTCCTTAGTCATTATAAAAGATAAATTAGATATAAAACTTTAGACTCACAAAAATAGGATAGATAGTAGAATATTTTCTATTTTAGCCAAATATAAATAGACTAGATATTGTGACTGTAATTCTTGCTTGATAACTGCTTTGTTATATGTAATTTTATTATGTTAAAGTTAAAACCTTCCTTTTTGATTAGACAGAAAAGGGGAAGTGCTGCGGGATGTCTTTCTGTATGCTATGAATATATGTTGCTCTGATTGGTTGATAAATAAAGCTGTTTGACCAATGGTAAGGCAAAATAAGATTAGGTGGTACATTCCAAATGGACAGAGAGGAGAAGAAAAGAGAGTGGGGCAGACGCTGTGAGCTTCCGTCAAGAGAAACAAGATATGAAAGTAAGCCACGAAGTCACATGGCAATATATAGATTAACAGAAACGGACTGAGTTAAGTCGTAAAAGTTAGCTAGCAAGAAGTCTGAGCCAATAGGCCATAGAATTGGTACTTAATATAAGCCTCTGTGTAATTATTTTATAAGCAGCTGCGGGACAACGGGGCCGGGTGGGACTAGAGAAACTTAGGGCTACACTGTTGTAGTCTTTCTCCGTATTTATTTTATTTCTTTCCTTAATACTATTTACAGTACCTTCATCTCATATACAGTTTCTGTTTCTCTGGTCAGGCCTCTTCTCCTTTTTTCCTTTCTCTATCTGCATTTAAATGTTAAACATTAATTTTTAATGTAACTCAAGAGTATCTCATTTTTTTTCTTGTTTAACCCTGTTTTTTGATAGGGTCTCTCTATGCAGCTTGTCTCTCCTGGAATTCACTCTGTATATGAGGTTGGCCATGAACTTACAGAGATCTGCCTGCCTCTGCCCCGAAAGTACTGGGATTATAAGCATGCACCATCATGCCTCGCTTCTCTTGTTTAACCTTATTCAGTGAATAGTGTTATTTCCATTTTTTATTATATTTAAATATATTGTTTGTTTTTGAGTTGTTGCTTTAATTACAACTGGCTTTCAATTTTTTTGAGTAGCAGTCCCAGGTCAAACTCCAAGAGGAGCCTCCACACTCAAAGACTTCCATTAAGTAAAAAACAACAACACCACCACCAGCAAGAACAACAAACCTGAAAGAGGTATCCATCCACACATATGTCTAAATTACAAGGTGGAAACAAGGCTTTTTTTTTCTTTTTTTTTTTTTTTTAAATCAAGCCAATATAACTCCCGTATCTATTTATACTGTCTCAACAACCCAACCAATATACAGAAATGGTAAGAATACTAGGCAAACAACTTGGAAATAAAAATGGAAATGAGTAAGATTTTTTCAAGATCTAGATGAAAAAACAATGAGAAAAATCAGTAACGTTAAGGAGAATAACACCAAAAAGGATGAAGAAGGCAAGAATGCAAAGAAACATAAGAAGAAACCTAATAAAATAATGAAAACTTTAGAAATGCAAATCTCAAGCAGAAATGCAGTAGATAAAGCAAAGGAAATATTATCAGAAATCACGCCAATGTGAGGAAATGCTACACTCACACAGCAATGTAGAAAAATCATGGCCACAACATTCAGAAACTCTGGAACACAGTCATGAGACCATACCTAAGAATCTGTGAGCAAGGAGAAGGAGCCAAGATATAAACTACAGGCATAAAAAATCTTATTCCATGTAATTGTAGCAGAAATTTCCTCAAATATGAGGGTTATGTGCATGTAGGTGGTTGGATGTCAAAGAACAGTTGGCGTTTGGAACTCCAAAGAGACACAAACAAGAAATAATTTCCCTGCCATATGACAGATAAATTGCTAAGACACAGAAGAAAAAGAATAAGGAAAGCTGTAAGAATAAAACACAAAACGATTTGCAGTGGAAAACGCATCCAAATTACTGTCTAGCAGAAAGTCTGAAGGACAAGAAAAGCACAGCGTTATATATTTCAATATCCTCCTGTACCTTGTGAGATCTGAGTAGAGTAAAATAAGAAACCAACAACAACAGAAAATAAAGAAACCACACAGACAAATAGAGACTGAACAATAGAATTTGGACCACCAACAGGTCAAATCAGGATAAAAATCATCAATCAGTCAAGCAAGCAAGCAAACAAACACAAAAACCCAAACCAATCAAACATACAAACAAACAAACAAAAAAAAAACTATCCTTGAATTAGTATGAAAATACAAGTTAGTCCAAGTTTTTGAATACAGTTAAGAAAGACAGTTCTAAGGAGAAGAGACAGCTATGATTCCCAAAACTAAAATTTAAAGAGGATGTAATTTTAACGCTGCATCTGAAGAACTTGAGAAAATATGAATCAGTCAAACGCACAATTAATAAACTTGAAAGAAACCATTAACACAAGGGAAGAAATCAATTAAAGAAACATCACAAAAAATCAATGAAACAGAAAGTTTGTTTCTTGAAAAGATTAATTTGGTGAAATCATTTCTTTTGTCTGTTGTCAGGGCCTTAACTGTGGTGAATAGATGTGCACATCTATCCAGGTACTCACACAGCATCCTCACACAACATCCCTGCACCTGGAACTACAGGCCGTATATATTCCAATATTTTAAATAATTAGTGAGTAAGCCAACATTGAGATGATTAAATTTAGTAATGGAGCATATGTAAAAGAAGATGATGTCAGGTCAAATTATCAACAATCTAGGATGGATACTGATGGTGAAAGAGCAGGTTTGCAGGAGCAGAGAAGGTCAATGTTACAGATACTTGTTCTCAGTGGTGATGTGCAGCAGACAGCCAGAGGCATCATTAACTGCTCAGCAGTAACATAACTGGATGGAGTCAGAACTGAAGTCAATACACTGAGGTGGTGACTGCACATACACACGAGAAAAGACAGCATAGACATTGCCCAAGGAAAGCAGGTGAAACAAAAGGGAATCACGAAATTTGCAGGGAAGTGGATGACCAAGGAAACATAATATTAAGCAAAATGACTCAAACTCAGAATGGAACAACAAGAATGTACTTTCTCACAGGCAGTTTCTAGCCTATAACGCATATGTGTTAACAGGTGTATGTGTGCATAAAGCACAGAATTCAGAAAGGAGACCAAGAAAGGGTACTATTAGGTGATTAGGAAGGATGGAATGTAGACAAAAGGACATGTGTCATGAAAGAGGATAGAAAGCTAATTTGTTTTCTAATTTCAGTCTGTTGTTTTTGTTTATTTTATATTTTGTGTAGTGGATATGTGAATCCTTCTTTCTGGCCATTAGAGGAACAAAAATTGCTTTTGTATTCTTAATGAATCTGTCATGTGTAAGTCCTTTGGAGAAGTTATTGTGGTTTTGGGGCTTGCTTTGAATTCCACTGACCATCAGTGCACTAGCAAATAGACAAGTTTGGTCACTAAATATATGTATCCCATCAACACACCTAGAAAAAGTGATCTACAGAAGGAAAAAGTCAGTATGAAGATATTCAGTGTGTGTGTGCGTGCACACATGGTCACACACACACACACACACACACACACACACAGAATAAAGAATCCAAGAACAGAAAGTCAAAAGGAGAAAAACTCACACCAACAATAAAAGGAATAGGAATCAATAAACATGGCTCATTAATAATTCTCAATATCAATGATTAAAAGCAATATTAATAATAAAATGTCATGAACTAATAGATTATAAAAGAATAGTTATAGTTATTCCAAGGTATTTTATATTATTCATAAAGGGTGATGTTTCTCTGATTTCTTTCTCAGCCCTTTTGTCATTTGTATATAGGAGGGCTACTGATTTTTTTGAGTTAATCTTGTATCCTGCCACATTACTGAAGGAGTTTATCAGCTGTAGGAGTTCCCTGGTAGAATTTTTGGGGTCACTTATGTATACTATCATATCATCTGCAAATAGTGAAAGTTTGACTTCCAATTTGTATCCCCAATTTGATCTCCTTCTGTTGTCTTATTGCTCTGACTAAAACTTCAAGTACTATATTGAATAAATATGGGGAGAGCAGACAGCCTTGTCTTGTTCCTGGTTTTAGTGGAATTGCTTTGAGTTTCTCTCCATTTAATTTGATGGTGGCTGTTGGCTTGCTGTAAATTGCTTTTATTATGTTTAGGTATGTTCCCTATATTCCTGATCTCTCCAAGACCTTTATCATGAAGGGGTGTTGGATTTTGTCAAAGGCCTTTTCAGCATCTAATGAAATGATCATGTGGTTTTTCTTTCAGTTTGTTTATATGGTGTATTACATTTACAGAATTTTGTATGTTGAACCAAACTTGCATCTCTGGGATGAAGCCTACTTGATCATAGTGGATGATTTTTTTATGTGTTCTTGGAATCTGTTTGCCAATATTTTATTGATTATATTTGCTTTGATGTTCATGAGGGAGATTGGTCTGTAATTCTCTTTCTTTGTTGCATCTTTGTTTGGCTTGGAAGCAGAGTAACTGTAGCCTCATAAAAGGAGTTTGCTAACATTCCTTCTGTTTCTATTGTGTGGAACAGTTTGAAGAGTATTGATATTAACTCCAGTCAGTGGGACCAGGACCTGTCCCTAGTTCATGAGTTGGCATTTTGGAAACTAGTGCCTATGGTGAGACACTTGGTGCAGCCTTGGTGCAGGGAGGAGGAGTATCGGACCTGCCTCAATTGAATGTACCAGGCTCTGCTGACTCCCCATGGGAGACCTTGCCTTGGAGGAGATGAGAATCGGGGATGGGTTAAAGGGGAAGGCTGAGGGGTGGGAGGAGGGAAGATTGGGGAATCGGTGGTTGATATGTAAAATGAATAGAAAAATCTCTTAATAAAAAAGAGAAAGAAAAAGATTAGCTCTCTGTCTCTCTACTGCACAGAAGAAACACAATTAACCATCAAGCATAGATATTACCTCAAGGTAAAAGAGTGGGAAAAAGGTATTCCAAGCAAATGGATTCAAGAAGCAAGCAGATACAGCTATTTTAATATCTGACAAAATAGATTTCAAACCAAAACTAGTTTGAAGAGACAGGGAAGGACACCTGCATACTCATCAAGGAAAAATCCACTGAGAGGACATTGTAATTCTAAACATTTATGTACCAAACACAAGAGCATCCAAGGTCAAAAAGAAACATGACTTTATCTAAAATCATATATTGACCCCTACACAGTGATAGTGGGTGATTTTGATATCCCTCTCTTGCCAACAGACAGGTCACCCAGACAAAACTAAATGAAAATACTGGTGTTAAACAACATCATAAATCAAAAGGACCTAGCGATATTTACAGAACATTTTATATATATATATATACTTTCCCCTCAGAAGCTAACAAAATTTTCTCCAAAGTTCATCACTTGCTCTATATAAAGCAAATCTCAACAGATAAAAAAAAATTAAATAACACCCTGCATCCTATCTGACCACCATGGATCAGAGCTGGATATCAATAAAAACTGAAAGTACATAGACTCATTCATGGAAACTTAACAACTCACTACTGAATGAAATATGGGACATGAGAGAAATCAAGAAATTGAAGCTTTTTATACTGAATGAAAATACAAATGAAACTTACCCTAACCCACGGGAAACAGTGAAGGGTGTTCTAAGAGGAAAGTTCATAGCACTAAGTGCCTACATCAAAAAGTTAGGGATAGCTCATATTAGCAACTTAGCGGCACACCTGAAAGCTTTAGAACAACAAGAAGAATAACACCCCAAGAGAGTAGATGGCAAGAAATAATCAAACCCAGAGCTGAAATAAATGAAATAGAAACAAACAAACAAAAAAAAACAAAAAAACAATACAAAGAAGCAATAAATTGAAGAGTTGGTTCTTGGAGAAAATTTACAAGATTTGTAAACCCTTAGCCAATTTAACTAAAAGATGTAGAGAACAGTTTCAAATCAAGAAAATTACAAATGAAAGGGGGCATTACAACTGACACCAAGGAAGTCCAAAGAATCAAAAGAACATATTTTAAAATCATGTTCTCCACTAAACTAGAAACTTTAAAACAAATGGATAAATTTCTTGATATACATGACCTACCAAAGTTAAATGAGGATCAAATAATCTACCTGAACAGACTCATAACTCTAGTGAAACAGAAGCAAAAATTAAAAGGTCCCCAACCAAAACCACCCAAGACTAGAAGGGTTCAGCAGAGAATTCTACCAGACCTTCAAAGAACTGCATCAATATTCCTCAAACTCAAACTTTTCTGCAAATTAGAACTGAAGGAACATTTCCTAATTCTTTTTTATGAAGTCACATTTATCCTGATACTTAAACCACACAAAGACCCCAAAACAACAAATTTATAGACCCTTTATGAACAAAAATGTACAAATTCTCAATATAATTCTTGTGAACCTAATCTAAGAACAAATCAAATAGATTATCTATCATGATCAAATTGGAATCATTCCAGCGGTTCATGGATGTTTCAACATATGAAAACTGATAAACGTAATCAACCATATAAACAGATCAAAGGACAAAAAAGGCACATGATCATAACATTAGATGCAGCAAAGGCCTTTGGCAAAATACAACATCCCTTCCTAATAAAAGTATTGGAGAGACTAGTGATACATCGAACATACCTCAACATGATATAGGGAATTTAGCAAGCCCACAGCCAACTTCAACCTAAATAGCAAGAAAGTCAACACACTTCTATTAAAATGAGGAATAAAGCCGGGCAGTGGTGGTGCACACCTTTAACCCCAGCACTCGGGAGACACAGGCAGGCAGATCTCTGTGAGTTCGAGGCCAATCTGGGCTACAGAGTGAGTTCCAGGAAAGGTGCCAAAGCTACACAGAGAAACCTTGTCTCAAAAAACAAACAAACAAAAAAAAGAAGAATAAGACAATGTATACTTTCCCTGTACAAATCCAATATTCTACTTAAAGTCTTAACTAGAGCAATAAGACAACCAATGGAGATCAAGGGTACAAACAGAAAGGAAGAAGTCAACGTATTTTTATTTGCAGATAATATGACTTTATAAATAAAAGACTAAGAAATCCACCAGAAAACTTCTACAACTGATAAACACTTTCAGGATTTTAATTTAATTTCAGGAAATTAACACACAAAAATCAGTAGCCATTGTATAACAATGTGTAAAAAGAACAAATTGAAATGAGAAAGAAATCATAATTTTCATAATAGTTTGAAAAAATAAAATACCTTGGAGTAAGTCTAACCAAGCAAGGGAAGCACTTGTATGATAAAAGCTTTAAGCCCCTGAAGAAAGAAACTGAAGAAGATATCAGAAGAAGGAAAGATCTCCCATGCTCATGGATCAGTAGGATTAACATATTAAATGATCCTTCTACCCAAAGCAAGCAATCTACAAATTCAATGCAATCCCTGTCAAAATTCCAACACAATTTTCACAGATCTTAAAAGGACTATTTCCAGCTTTATATGGAAATACACATATACACAGAAAGAGAGAGAGAGACAGAGAGACAGAGACAGAGAGACAGAGACAGACAGAGACACAGAGAGAGACACACACACAGAGAAACAAACAAAAATAAAACAAGTAGATAAAACAACCTTGAATAATAAAAGAACTTCTGGAGGTATCACCATACTCTATTTCAAGTTATATTACAGAACTGTAGTCAGGGAAAACAGTATCCATGATATTGTCATAAAAGTAAACATGTTGATCAATTGAATCAAATTGAAGACCCAGACATAAATCTATACACCTATGGAAACCTGATTTTTTTTCAAAATAAGGAAGGCAGAAGCACACACTGAAAAAAAATACTAGCTTCAACAAATAGTGCTCATAAATGAATGGCAGCACATAGAAGAATGCAAACATCCATATTTATCCCCATGCACAAAACTCAACTACAAATATATCAAAGACCTCAATATAAAGCCAGATACCATGAATCTTATTGAAGAGAAAATGTGAAATAGGCTTTAACTCACTGGCACAGGAAAAGACTTTCTAAACTTCAGAAAACTGATAGCACAGGCACTAAGAACAACAATTAGTAAATAGGACCTTATGCAACTGAAAAGCTTCTGTATGGCAAAGAACAAATTTGGGCAAAGTAGCAGGCTACAGAATTGGGAAAGTCTTTACCAATTACCATTCAACTAGTACTTAAAATTTATAAAGAATTTTTAAAAGTTGACATCAAGAAAACAAATAACCCAATTAAAAATGGGGCATAGAACTAGACAGCTGTTAAAAGATGAAACACAATGTGTGAGAAACACTTAAAAGAGTTTTCAACATCCTTAGTCATCAGGGAAATGCAAGTCAAAACTATGTTGAGATTTCATCTTACATTAGTCAGAATACTCAAGACCTAAAAGAAATAAAAAAATAAATAAAAATAAAAACAAAAATAAACTTATGCTGGCAGGAATATAGGAAAGGGAAACAATCATTTCTGGTAGAAGTGGAAACTCGTACAAGCCACTATGGAAATCAGTGTGTTAGTTCCTCAGGAAGTTATGATACTGTGCTTTGGCAAATGCCCAAAGAAGTCAACATCCCACACCACATATACTTGCTTAGCCATGTTTATTGCTCAGTGCTGGTGAAATTGTAGTTACTTAAGGAGAATCTATAACCATTAATTCACTAAACCAGCATTATCCCTAACAACAATCTAAGCATTTGTATTTAGACCCAGTGATACGTATAGTTTTCATCCCTCATCAAAAAAACTTTCTCTCTCTCTCTCTCTCTCTCTCTCTCTCTTTTTCTCTCTCTCTCCATATATATATAACTACAGAAAAGCACAGCCAATCAAATGAAGAGTTTTTGGAGCTCAACCTCAATGGACACACCAATAAAGCACTACTGTCACTAAGGTTCATGGACTTTACAGAAGAGGAGGTGGAAAGATTATAAAGGGTAGAGGATCTGGGAGTTTGCTGCAAGATCGTATCTCCTAGCAGTGACAGAGCTAAATCCATGTAGTCTCACCAGCATGCCTTCCGCAATGTGAACTGAACAAAAATGACATCAACGGACACGGCAAAGTGGACAGGGAAAAGCCCATGAGGCCATGACCTTACAAAGAACCATAGGCAACTGAGGACAGCTGGGAGCTGGAGAAGTGGTTTTCCTTAGGAAAGAGCTCACCAATTGCTCCTCCAGTGACAAATGGTCAACCCTGAAAACACATGTACAAGTAATGTTATACAAACTGAGCAGGTTACATTTGGCAATATATATATCTATCTATCTGTCTATCTATCTGTCTATCTATCTATCTATCTATCTATCTATCTATCTATCTATCTATCTAAATTCAATAAGAATTAATGAAGGAAGAGGGCATAAATTTGAAGGAGAATAAAATGGGTATATGGGAGTGGTGGTGTGGAGGATAGTCAAGGGAAGATGTCATAATTATTATCTCAAAAATAAAAAAGCAGAATAAATAAAGGTTTTTTTTTCTAGGGGGAAGGGTTTTGTAACCTGCAAAAAAATGCCTGTTTTTCTTTCTTTTCTTTCTAAACTATCACAAATAAGTCTATGACAGCATTATTTAATATGCAAATTGTATTGTCATACATACAAAATAATATGGTTTTTACAAGTTTTTTGAAGAGAAGCGCCAGCATTTCTTTTCTAAGAAAAGAAATCTGTGAATGAATCAGAGATGTGGCTATCACCTGGTGAGAGGTCATCTTCAGGATTCCACTTGTTCTAGAAGACAGAGCAATAATGGGGCCAAGAGAGAAGATATGACCAACTTCATTAAGTTCTCCTAAAATGTTGGGGTGAAAAGGACTCAAAAACTCACCTGCACTTGTATGGCAGGCTGAGACAGAATCATTGTAGGGGAATTGCTATTGCATTCTCACCGGCACAGTGTTTCAAGATTTTTTTTTCTTTGTTGTTCTGAGATGGAACTATACTGGCAAGGACCCAGAATTCTCTGCACTTGTTTAGGCTATAGTAATGATTTGTTAGAGTGTTCAAGCCATGACTGTCATACTTAGTTTTCTGTGACTCAGTTACCTTAGCAGGAAAATAAAAACCTAAGAAATTGATAGCATTATCCACCCTAGGGACATGTGGGAATGAACAAGAGAAGATTGTGGAATGTCCTTAATCACACACCTATTTCTATAAAGGCACTCATCTTACTTGTATAATAATATTTTTATAACTGTCATTGTTTACCCCTATGACACATACACCTGAGGTCCAGGAAAGGAGCATCTTAACAAAACAAGAATAAAATAAAGCTTGCTGTTCAATTTTGGGATTTCAGAGTTATTTTACACAGTGTATAAAAGCTGAGTAACTTATTAATCTAAACAGACTTTTTCCATTTTGTTTTGTTTTGTTTTTTTGATGGAGTGTTTCATGTAACCCGGGCTGACCTTGAATTGCTCTATAGATGAAAAGATGACTTTGAACTCCAGATCCTCCAGTCTCACATCTGAGTGCTGGCTGGGACTGCAGGCATGCACCACTATGCCCAAGTACAATTTGATTTCAAGTAAGTCTGAAAAACTTGGAATTGTTAATGAATTCATAAGTCCTGGATTAGAGAAGAAAGTATCTAATTTTTGAAATGATTGGTCTAATGAGTCCTGCTCATTTCACATATATATCACCTCTATTTAATTAATACTTAGAACATTACTTCTTGCTAAATGAACTGTCAAAGGCAATTCTTTGATATAACCTCTATTTCAACCACCTCTGGAAAGGGGAAAGGAATAGGATTCCCAAGTGAAGCGCCTACCTCTAGATTAATTAATTGAGCCCTCATTTTTACAAAATATTAGATTGCCAGAGTTGCTTAATATCCACCAATAACTGCCTTGGTATGAACTCAATACTGCTTTCAATGTGAGACAGTCATCTCTTGCTTTCCACTCCATATAAATGAACTACTTTCATGAATTCTTTATCTTTTGAGACTTATCATCCCACCTTTTGTGTTCAGTGAGCATCCTTCTGCTTGAGTTTGTCTTTTAAAAGACAATTGCAGACACTTGAAAGAGGACTTATTTACTTATTTTTGATGCTCTATTCTTTTGATGTGTCGACATGTTTTTGTGTGTGCTCAGGCCCGTGTGTGTGTGTGTGTGTGTGTGTGTGTGTGTGTGTGTGTTTGTGTACACTTGAGGTCAGAACATAGTTTTTCCTCAGGTGCCATCCATCTTTTATATTAAGACAGTGTCACTCACTGTCCTAAATCTGACATTCAGCTAAGCTGCCTGATGAGTGAGTCCCAGGGGCCTTTCTATCCACCTCCCCAGAGCTGGAATTACAATCATGTGCTTTACACTGAGCATTTTTTAATGGGAATCTTTATTTTAGTTCCATATTGCTATAATCTTATGTGTGTGTGTGTGTGTGTGTGAGAGAGAGAGAGAGAGACAGAGACAGAGAGAGAGAGAGAGAGAGAGAGAGAGAGAGAGAAAGAGAAAGAGAAAGAAACAGAGCACATAGACACACGTGCACAGATACAACAACAACATGCACACACAAATGCACACAACAGGTCTGCCCATGAAGGTAAGTGCAACACAGTCATTCCTTGCTATTCTAGAATTTGTTGTTTTGAGGAATAACATCCTTCTGAGGTATGTGAGTCAAAAATAATTTAGAAGTAAGATAATGTAAAATGAAAAATTAATGCATATATAAAAGGAGCTAGATTAATGCAGTTCTTTATGGGCAAAAGTATGGGCATAATAAAATATGGTCTGCTTTGTAGCTATAATACTATAATTATTTGTTTACATTTGTGTTTCTTTCTTGGTAGATTTCACAAATTTCAATCCTTACCAAATTTATTTTACTTGGTTTATTTATTTGTAAAGGTGAAAAAAGTTTTACTTCATTTGAAAACTCCAGTTACCTAATTTTACTTTTTTGTTTCTAGTAGTGAGATAGACTCTAATCTATCGTTCAATTTTAATTTATTGCTAATTTTCTCCAAAACTGTCTTGGATTTCACTCTAACTTGATCATTCTGAATCATTTATGCAGACCTCATAGATGACTACCCCTTTTCAGCATCAATGATGCCTCTGGAAACATATTAATCAGAGAAAGAAAAGAGCCCACAGAAGAGAAAACAGGTGAGGTGAGGCTGTTTGGTTTGGAAATGCTCTCACTTGAGAGTGGCTTTTCTTCAGCCACATGGCCCATGGTTGGCTGCCCAAGCTCCTCTGGATCCTGTACTGCACCCGAGTGCCTAGAAGCAGCAGTAATCAGACTCAGTGGATTATAAAACATTAAGATATGTAGCTGTGAAGAAGATGTAGAGGAGGAGTGGAAAACAGGAAGTAGGGTAGTTATGATCTTAAAAACATTGCACCTAATTAAGAAAGTTCCGAAGAATAAATCAAAATTTAAGTAAAATTTAGAAAAGGAAAAGAAAATCCCATCACAGTCATCTCCTTTCCATTCATCTTAGCAGGATCCTAGAAACTAAAGAATCCATGTACATAGTGGTTACTCCCTCAACCACCCAGAGGCTTCAAAGGCTCCAAATGTATTTGCTGGCAAAAAGAAGCTGCTCAGATGTGCAAGTGTTTTGTTTGTGAGAAGAAAAGCCAACTTCATCTCAACCTTATGGCTAACAAGAGCAAAGTAATTCCAAAACTGTATGTTTTCTCATGCAGGCATACGTGTGTGTGTGTTGGGTGCAATTGTGTGTACATGTGCATGTTGTTGTTGTATCTGTGCACATGTGTCTGTGTGCTGTTTCTCTCTCTCTCTCTCTCTCTCTCTCTCTCTCTCTCTCTCTCTGTGTGTGTGTGTGTGTGTGTGTGTGTATGTGTTTGCAGTTTGGTCATGCATGCTTATTTGTAGTAATACTAAATTGATTCAATTTACTTGTGCTATGATGCATATAAGAAAGGGTACCAAAAATTTCAGAAAGCTGTGTAACTACCTCATAAAACAATTTCATTTCCTTAATTATGTAAACATTGTTCACATATTTACATAATCATGCTTTTTTATGTGTCTACCATTTACTACCTTCAGATAGAAAATGTTTTTGATGTGGCCTCTCTGAAAGAGTTGACTTCTGTCCTTTTGAGACTTCAGGGGACTTTCCCTCTGGGAGATGAGAGTCTTTATATGTGCCTCCTATATTTGCCAAGTAAGACTTCTATGCCTTATAAAGTTCTGATGTTTAGAGAAAGTTTTCACCATTGGTCACACTGCTGTCCAGGCTAGGTTGAAAGTATCTGGTGTTTGAAGCAGCCAGAATAAATGAAGACTGTATATTGATGGCCTCCCCTACAATGTACATATACAGCTCCTCTGGGAATAACTATCATGCTTAAATACTGTAAATAACTTTTATAACAACAGGAAATTGTGAACTCATCTGTAAGGCATATTGTAATTGTAAAATTACCTAAAGTGAACTTTAAAAGATTTTTTAGATTTAATCTTACTTTGTATATGTGTGTTTGTCTGTAGGTGAATGCATGTAACCCAGGAGGGCAGAAGATGGTGTCAGATACCAGGAAGTTATGATTGGTATTTCAACTTCAGATGTGATCCCTGTATTCCACCATCCTTGTATTGCATTCCACTATAAAGCTCCATCATAAGACTCTCCTGAATCACATCTTTGGGAGTCCACATAAGTGCTTGACAACTACGGCCAATGAGATGGGTTTTAAGCATGCACTGAGTCCATCTTGATCACTTTAATGCACACCCATGGGGGTGCACAATGACACGTGGGCTTTCTGCCATTTCTTCCTCAGAGCTTACCAGAAAGAATAAATTCTATTCACCCGTGGCACTAAAGTGCTAAACATTATATCATTATTTGCCTTTCATTCCCTGCCACACATTGTCTCTAAGGGTTTGTGATGGTTAATCTCAATTCTCAACTTGATGAGATCAAGAATTACTTGGAAGGCAGGCTTCTGGGAATGCCTGTAGGGGATTATCTTGATTAGGTTAACTGAAGTGGGGAGATCCATCCACTGAGGGTGACACCATTCCCTGGGATGGGATCCTGGACTACTTAAGAAGGAGAAAATGAATGGAATATAAGTATTCATCATTCTGGCTCCTGACTGTGGGTTTGATCAGACCAGCTGCCTCAACATCTTACTACCAGGACCTTACCGTTAAGGTAGCTTGAACCTTGAATTAATGCCCAAACAAACCCTTCTTCTGCTAAGTTGCTTTTGCAGAGTATTTTTACCACAGTAATGGGAAAACTAAGAGAATTTTTCTTAGGATCACTTGCAAAGTACTCTGCTTATATACAAATGCATGATGTGGGTTTGATTTTATGGAAACACATATTGAGATGATTGATTTTAAATGTAAAAATATGCTCGGGGAGAAATTCAGTTTAGCAGGGTTTGTTTTTTTCTTCAAGCTCTTAGGAAATGACTGAAGATGAAGTCCTGGGTCATGGGATTGGGATGTAAAAAAAAGACAATATTGGAAGAATGAGCTACTACATTGGAAGCCCACCCTTTGAATCACCATGAAGATTATACAATATGGAGAGCCAGTCAATGACCAGGACACACTCAGCCATGAAGAATTCTTAGAATTGGCAGTACAAAATTGTCCTAGCAGTTTTTCAATAATATTTATGGATCCTATCTCTCTCATAATTAATTTTAACTTTAGATCTTTATAGTCTTACAAAATTCTGCTGTCGGTGAGTCCAAGGAGATGAAAGGCAGCCAGAGGACATTTGGTGAGTGTGTGTGTGTGTGTGTGTGTGTGTGTGTGTGTACTAGAAAAATATAGTTTTATAAGGAAGTTTTACCTGAAGAAGTAAACCATAACTTAACTTATATTCAAGACCTAGGCTAGATATTCAATGCTATTGTTAAAAGATTGTGGGTCAGCTGTGACCTGCATGAGACCAAGCCAGTCAACACTCTAATACAGAGAAGGAGGGGGCTCATAATGCTCCATCCTTAGTTGAGGAACAATTGGCAGTTAATGGCCACTGGAGGAAGGAGAGTCAGTTTCCTTCAGTGGTGTGGTCCATGGTCAGCAGCCCATTCTCCAGAGGATGGCACTCTACAATAAACACACATGGGCAACTCTAACTTGCTGTGGGATATTCTTTATGCTGTGAATCTGTTGGTCTGACTGGTTGATAAATAAAAAGCTGATTGGCCAGTAACCAGGCAGGGAGTATAGGCAGGATAATCAAACAAGGACAATTCTGGGAAATGGGAGGCTGAGTCAGGAGGTGCCCACCTGGTGTCCAGGGAGCAGCATGTAAAGGCACACAGGTAAAGCCGTGGAACAGGTGGCAGTACATAGATTAACACGAATGGGCTGAGTTTAAGTACAAGAGCTAGTCAATAGTTAGCCTATGGCCAAGCAGTTGTAATTAATATAAGCTTTTTTGTGATTATTTTAGAAGCAGGCAGTGGGACTGCGGGGGCTTGGCAGGACCCAAAGAAAACTACACTAACTGTACTCTGTGGAGTATAAAAGAAGAAGAGAAAGAATACGGAAAAAAGGATGACAGTGACTGTGACAATGATAACTCCAGGGTAGGTGGTGGATGTGAGGGATCGGGAAGGTATCAGAGGTATGGAGGATATGATATAAATACATTTTAAATGTGTGAAACTACTAAAGTATACTTTTTAATTGTAAAGATTTTTTTTTGTTTTGTTTCTTTAAGGCTGTGTGCACAACAAAATATCTCAGAATCCAACATTGTGGGGCATGTTGACAGAGACACAATCACTGTCTCAGTGGAGTACATTTCCCCATGTGCTGTATTTTGTTCCCTTGAAGACATTAATTTACTATTAAAAATGTTCATTGCCTAGATGAAGACTGGATTTTTGAAATGTGCTCCCAAATAATATATTCAGGAGGAAAATGTGCTTTTCACCTAAAGTGCAGATTGCTGATCCGAAAGTGATCTCCTTTCTGTCATTGCACATCCCACACCTCCACTGCAAAGTTAGGAGCCTGGCTGGTTTTCCTCTTTTCATTTCCTGCACGAGAGTGTTCCATGCACTACAATTGGAGAATATTAGTCACACAGCCCAGCTTTTGCTAAAATTCTATTTCCTTTCTTCTTTGAGAATGCAAACTACATCCATCTGTTATGATACAGATATGCAGGGGAAGACCTGAGTCTTGACATCTCAGTTGTCAGCCATTATCAAGTGTGTGGATTAATTTCCTGTCGTGTTTAGGAATTTCAATACTCTACTGGGAAGGAGAATTATTTCTGAAAACATTCACCTTGAATATTATTATTTTCTCTTCTTCCCCTTGTCTCAGTTTATTTTTTTGTCTGGACACTTGGAATTTGCAATTCTCTTAAAGTTGTCAATACACAACAGCTAATTGTAAGTACTACCACTTGTGCACACTCTGAATCATGCTAGCAGTCTATATGCCAACAGCAGATACAGAAAAGGCACTTAGTTCACTCTTGAGTAAATCAAGAATTCTGCCAATGATAACAAAGCGAAACAATGCAGCAAATCAATACAGACCCACATTTCAGAAGATGGTACTGGATATGCAGCTTCTTTTAAATAGATAATTATAAAACATCCTATTTTAAAAGACTAATGTGGCTGACCTTGTAACTTTTCATTGGTGATTAGGGTCTGCTGTAGGGTTGACTGTAAAATATATATATGAATAAGCACATATTCATACACACACATCCACACACAGAGAGCATATGGTAGATAGCATTCAAAATATTTTCATGGTCTTCTGCTCCAAGTATCCTTATCCATGTCTCCCAGGATGCACAGAGTTAATTTCAGAAAATGGTAGCATATTGTGATTTCAGAAAGCAAACAAACTAAGCGTTTTTCTCTTTTAGGCTTTCTTGAATCACTTCACCTGAGTTCAGGCAGTTCTTATACTGGTTCACTAGGCAGAAACTGAGGCCTTTTGCCTACAGTCAGTGCTTTGCCACCCATAAGGATGGTTCATCCCCACAGTCCTCTCTTGGGCATCACTCAGACCTAAGTGACTACTGATGTCTCAGTAACTGGCTTATATCTCCACTTGAACCTTACTTGAAGGTTCCCACTTCACACATTTAAACCCTTCAGATATTCCTAACACAGAAAACCTGTGTGATAGTCAACCTCTAAAGTTAGTTTAGGGTACTACTTCTAAATAATCTTGAAGCAACCAATGACTAGCACGCATGATTTGGAGTTTGAATTTTTACTATTTCTTTATTGAATTCCCACTCAAGGAGAGGAAGAGCCAGCACTGGCTTTCCCACCAAATCCTCCCTTGTCATCCGCATCCACTAATACAGGTATAGTACAGATTCTTTTAACCACGAATCAGCTGAATCAGCTTCCATAATTCCACTTATTTATTTGTTTGTTTTTTTACATCTTACTTTTATTTATGAGGAGGCATGTGTAGATCCAGTTGCCCATGGAGGGAGAATAGAAGGTTAGACCCTTGGTTCTGGAGTTACCAGGTTTGGGAGTTTCCTGTTGTGAGTGCTGAGAACTGACCTGGAATCACCTGCAAGAGCAGCAAGCACTATTAACTGCCAAGTCATCTCTGTATCCCCAGTAATTTCACTTTTAATAACTTTATAAATATTATCCAGCTTGAGCCATTAATTATATCCTTGCACTTGGTACCATTTTGATTTCATTAGCAGTAACATACTTTTCTTAATCTCTTTCTTTGTATCTATATAACAGCTATTGTATCCTCTGACTCTTCAGAACATAAATGTCAGAATGGAGTCGGGGGCTTTTCTTTAAGACATGGGTTCTGGAGGTCAAGTAAGTGCATGCTTGCAAAGCAAGCACTGTACTGACCAAGTCTCTGCCTGGGCCCAGGTACTTGTGTGTGTGTGTGTGTGTGTGTGTGTGTGTGTGTGTGTGTGTGGTTTGTCAAGATAGGGTTTCTCTGTGTTACAGCTCTGACAGTCCTGGAACTCACTTTGTAAACCAGGCTGGCCTCGAACTCACAGAGATCCTCCTGCCTCAGCCTCCCAAGTACTGTGATTAAAGGCCTGTACCACCACCACCACCACCTGGCTCCAGGCCCAGGTTTTTATTATCTGTTTCTTTTTTTCCTTAGAACCCTCTTCTTTCCTTACCATGTCATATCTGGAACGGCAGAGTAGTCGAGAGCAATCCTTACCTGAGATGGTCAAGGACACTTGAATGGCTCTAATCATGCAGAAGAAGGGATATGAAAGCTCCCATAGAGCTTTTCCTTTGCCCAGTATTTTCACCACTTCTTATCTCTCCAAGTGGCAAAGACAAGAATTGTTATGGTTTAGAAAATAAGAATGGAGCTTCCTTTTTGTTGTTGTAGGAGGGTTTGTCCCTGTTCCTGAACTGGTAAGAGGATTCTCCTTGAGAACAGTCAGGAAACAAGCACTGTAAAAATAGCACAAGCCTGTGTTCTGAAGGCTGACTGGTGTGACTTTCTTGCAGCAAGAATTGGCCTAATCCACATGGCAGCCCAGCTTCCTACACACAAAGAGAGGCACCTTTCAGGACCCAGGCTCATCTAAACTTAGAACATTAGAGACTATGAGAGTGCCTTTGGCAAGTGTGGATAAATAGCTATGACCTACTGCTACGCTCAATGATTAGATTCTAAAAAGCAAAGCAAGAAAAATCATTTTAAATGTTAATCAATATTCAGTGACAAGCTCCACCAGTTGAAGCAGAGACACGGAGAACATTTTGGCCACCGTCTGTTCTAACCACTGCTCTGCAGTTCTGCTCTTTTATCCTCTTGATGTAAAGTTTAATATTTTCATTTAAATGAAGAATTCTTGAGATATTACTGAATTTAATTTTTAACTTTTGTGATAAAACATCTTACTGTGATTCTCAGACTGGCTTAGAACCTGTGATTCTCCTGCCTCAGATTCTGGAGTGCTGAAATTATAGACATGGATGTACTCCACCAATTTCAGCAAAATTCATAAATCTTTGAACAGTATTATTTGCTTTTCAGATTCAAAAGTAACACCATTGAAGCAATGATGAAAACTTGTAAGTGAATGTCCAACACTGTCTGTTTCCCTTTGGAATTATAAGACATTTTTTTGCAAGAATTAAGATTGTACTTTAAGTATTTTAAGTGATAAAAATAAGCTAGATCAGAAATTTTAGTTCTTAGGCAAAAGTATTACAATTTTATGAGCCAAATAAATATCGATACTTCAATTTTGAAAAGGCTAAATAAATAAAGCCATGCAAAAAAATTCAAGGAGCTCTAAATCAAGTATTTTAAGAACTAGATTTTTAGTAAGTGACATCCTATGCAGAATCGTCACCCAAGTTCACTTTCTATAACAGTTTTGATAATGACTTCTCAATTGTACATATCCTTGGGCCTCTGTTTAAACTTTAATCTCACTTCAGGACTCTAGGGACGGACTCAAGGGGTCACTGGATCTCTATGTCTCTCTCACACTGTGACCACATGAAATATGTCTTCTTTTTCTGCTTTTTCATATGACCTTTTCTCTTTTAATTGGCTTCTCCAGAATGGGGTCCAAGTTTGGCTCTTTGGGGGACAGATTGTGTGCTGAGCATGGTAACACACCCACTATTGAAATCATAGTGGCGTTTCTTCAAAAAGAGAGAAATAGGTCTTTTACATTCTGACTCAGAAATGGTGTATCTCAGAAACGTTAAGGAAAATACTTTGTTAATATCTTCACAATGAGAAAAACAACAGTAAACTCTAACTTTTTTGGTATCACATGTTCTTATTACACTCAAACTTTGCTCCTTCCTTGAATCCCTCAAGTCCTTGATTTCCAAAAATATCTCATGACCTAGTTCTGAAAAAAAAAGATGAAAAAGATGAACACATGATTATCTTTTCTTTGACTTCATTATCATTAAGTCATTCTCACCTTGTATTATGAGATCAGAATTACCTCTATCAAACTCTTCTTTAACCAGTAGGTTTTAAAAGAGTGGGCCATGAAGTCTTCTATTAAATTATAATAAACCTCTAAAATTAAAATTAATACAGCTAAAAGTTAATATCAATTAGTATTTCGTATAATAAACTGAAATGATCCCAGACTTTTTTTCTATTGTGTTCAATAAATGAAATTGGAGATTTTGAGGGCTTAGATAACTACAAATTTTCTATGCAGGGTTTTTATAATACAGAAAGAAAGAAATAGCTACTTAGTGCATACAAAAATCAAATGAGAGGTAGCAAGATGTCTCAGCACTTGCCAGGAAGCCTGATGTCCTACATTTGCTCCCTGGGACATACACTGGGGAAAGAGAGAATCAGCCCTGCAAATTGTCTCCTGGTTCTCATGTGTATGTACATACATACATACACACTAAATAAATATAAAAACAAAAGAGCTAGTGAATAGTAAAAAATAATAGGTGGTAATGTTGATATTAGTTTAGCAAAGGGAGGTAACAGTTAAGAGATCTTGCTGATGTTGGGTGGTAAAATTAGCAAGACCTAGATTTAGGTTTTGATACTGAAGAAGGAGAAGACAGGGTAAACCTTATAAGTATTTCTTTAATGAAGGAGATGATGGTTATCAGTCACGATGGCAGTTATACTCAAGGCACAGAACTGTGGTAAATAAGCCAGTCACTTTGGGTGAGTACCACTGCTGTTGGGAGTTGTTGATACAGTAGGTAGACAAAATTCTTTGGAGGTTTTACAAAACATCAAATGTGAGAAATGCAGTCAGGCATGCTCCCCCACCACTGCTGTTGGAAGTTGTTGATACAGTAGGTAGACAAAATTCTTTGGAGGTTTTACAAAATATCAAATGTGAGAAATGCAGTCAGGCATGCTCCCCCCCCCCACTGTGTGTGTGTGTGTGTGTGTGTGTGTGTGTGTGTGTGTGTACACATGTGTATGAATGTGCGATATTCAAAATGTGTGTTAGCCAATGAGTCCCAGAGATCCTCCTGTCTTTATCTCTTCAGTATGGGGATTATAAATACATGACAACATACCCATCTTTAAAAAAAAGTCCATGGGTCAAAAGGATGGAGCTCAGATCCTCATGCTTACAAAATAAATATTTTAATAATTGAGATATCAACACAAGCCAAGACAGCTTGATCATAAGTCAGACGTGGATAATTTCATTATAAGGTATAGCCTCACTGTTTTTTTACTAAGGTTTCTGAGGACTGAGCAGGGAAGACTAGAGAAAAGGAAAACAGAGTCTAATATCACCCTTCCAGGAGGGGACCTTGGAAATCAGGGGCCATCTTTTGTTGTGGTTCAGACTTATTGTCAACTTGGCAGGATCTAGAACCACAAAGAAGACATATCTCTAGAGAAGTCTTTGGTGGAGTTTCTAGTTTAAGTTAATTAACTAGGAAATATCTACCTTAAATATGGCGGGCATCATCCCATGGACTGGGGTCCTGTACTGAATGACTAGGGGAAGATGAGCTAAACACCAGCATCTCTCTTTCTGCCTCCTGATGGTGGATGCCACGTGACCTGTTGACTCAAGCTCCTGCAGCCAAGGCTTTCCCATCACGATGGACCATGCTCTTGGGCTGTGAGCTAAAACAAACCTTCCTTCCTTTAGCTGCCTCTGTCAGCTATTTTGTCAGATCCACAAGAGAAGTAAGTAATAAACCACTCCACTTCCAACCCGCCACCAAGTCACAGTACTCCCATTTGCTCAGGATGGACTCCGGATGTCTTGCAAGATGGAGCCGTCTCCAAAGGTACTATCTTTAGATAAAATCTCCAGAAGGAACATTTGTTCAGGGTGAGTTAGTCCTCATTTTGATGTTTTCTCCGTTCACCTAGCAGGCATTCATGCCTCTCCTTTAATGAAGGGAGTATTGATAATGCATGTGCATGTTCGGTTTGTAATGGGATTCCTGTCTTCCTAATGGAGTAATCATCTTAGGGTTCCCCTTCCTGTAGGTTTTGAATAGACCACTCTGTACCAAGGATGCACTCTGCAGAGACTGTTACTTAATAGGTAATTCCTCATTTAAAAATTCATCATAGAAAATGTTTACCTTGAAGATGGATACATTTTCCATTTATCTATATCTCAGAAGTGGATCAGATTGGTTCCTAGACCCACATTCTGAGAAAGAAACGTCACTGTTCTGAAAATTGTTAAAGATTAAGATTTAGTGTATACAAAGTGATGTTTTAAAAATAGGAGCCAAGAGAGGGCTCAGTGAGGAAAGCACTTGCCATGCCTCTATGAGGATCCCTAATAGAAACAAAGATTGTGTTGGCCCGTCTATGTCCCCAGTGTTTGGAAGGCAGAGATGGAATCCCTTAGGGCAATCTGAGTAGCTAGACTGGCTGAATTTGTTAATCCTGGAGAAAAGTCAGAGATGGGCCTCTCAATGTAAAAGACAGAGAGACATGATCATGCAAGACACCTAACAACAATCTCCAGCCTCTATGCATCCACACCCACTCTTGCACATGTACTTACATATATACCACAAGATACCCCCTTTGCACAGAGCAAAGGTAAATGATTCATTATTGCCCCTCCTCTGTACTTAGGCTCACACAGTCAGAGCTGTCTGAAAACACAAAGACAAGCTAAGCTGAGGGGAGAGCAACTTCTCCCCACCGTGCTTTGCAGTGCTTAAATATTACACAGGCACAAGGTCAACATTCTATTTTACTTGCATCTTTGGACTCTGAGAAAAACCACAGAAGGCTGAGAAGACAGACTGTTTCTCTGGTTTTCTGGTCACTGTCCCTCTCAGGGCTGAAACTGGACTGTTTGGTGAGCTTATTATTTGCACAATATGGTACTGTTGTAACCTACTGCAGAAAACGTAAGATGTCAAGTTCTAACTTGACCACAGAATTTTGGATCAGACACTGACTTCTTTATTTTTATCTAAAAGAATATAGTGAATTGCAAGGTGGCAAAATTTACATGGATGTTTGTGTGTATATTTAGCTACTAATATATTAATTGATTACTGTCCTATTTAGTATTAGCTTTATAAACTTGACACAGTCAAGATTCACCTGCAAAGTATCTCAATTAAGTATTGTCTTTTTTACATTGGTCTGTAGGCAGGTCAGTAAGGGACTGTCTTGATTTACTTAGCTGATGTAGAAGGTCAACCCTCTGTGGGCTATGCCATTTCCTGGGCAGGCAGTCTTGAGGTAGGTAATAAAGCTAGGAAAGCAATAAATAACTTGGGAATGAGCCAGGGAGCCAACCAGCCAGCAAGCAGCACCCCTACATGGTTCCTGTTGTACTTTCTTGGCTATGAGTAAATTCTCTAGTTGAAGGAAATGCTGTATGGAGTAGCCAATTGGCCTGCCTTTAGCTTCCTGCCTTGAGTTCACTCAGTTATCGACTGTGACACTGAAGTGTGAGAGGAAACAAACTTTTGATCAAAGTGGTTTATTCTGGTAACAGCAAAAAATTAGAACAATTAATATCTCTCATCTTAATCTAGAGAAGATATTCTTAACCAGTGGGCGTGACCCTTTGGGGGTCTCATGACAGATATTTTGCACATCAGATATTATAGCAGCAAAATTCCAGTTATGAAATAGCGACAAAATAATGTTGTGGTTGGGGGTCACCACCGCATGAGGAACTGTATTTAAAAAGGTCACACATGAAGAAGGTTGAGAACCACTGGTCTAGATAAAAGGATGACTCTTAAACATTGTAATCATAAATATATTAATTTCTGAGCACAGAATGCCAATGCCAAATTTACCTTAAATTTACTGGGAGAAACATTACACATTTATTTTTGGATTGTTCTAGTGAAGTAAGAGGGGCATTTACTTCAAGCCAGTGATTCACAGCTTTCTTCAATATGTTGAGTCTATCCCCGGGAATCTGGTTGAAGCCATTTGTTAAGCTCTGGAGCTCCACAGTGCATGTCCCCAGGCTGTGCTACTTGTGGCTCATGGGAGAACATGCTGCCACCTTAATGATAGATGTGTGTTTTTCTTGCATAGAGTTTTGCTTAAGAGGAAAATGATTGTTTCATTCATATAATCTCAGCATCACAAGATAAGCAATTTTCCATGGAAGAAAAGATTGAAATGAAAACAAGAAAGCAGGAACTTTATGACTTAGAAGAGCAATTGGGATAATGATGAAACTTTTTATTCATTTTACATACCATCCACAGATTCCCCTTCTCTTCCCTCCTTCCACCCCAAGCATTCCCCCTCCTAACCTACCCCCCCCCATTCCTTCCTCCAACAAGGTAAGGCCTCCCATGGGGAGTCAGCAGAGCCTGGTACATTCAGTTGAGGCAGGCCCAAGCCCCTCCCCTCTGCATCAAGGCTGTGCAAGGCATCCCACCATAGGTAGTTGGCTCCAGAAAGCCAGCTCATGCACCAGGGATGGATCCTGATCCTACTGCCAAGGGGCCCTGATGAAATTTTTAAAAGTTGCATATTGCCTCTTGATGGTCAAGTAAAGATAGAAAATAAAAAATAGAAATGAATTAGGTAATGTGCTTTAAATTTTAATATAAGGTCTTCATAAAATAGGTGCTAAAATGACTTTCGCTTTATCAAATGAACACATTCCTTAGAGAGCCATGTTTTACAAGTTTAACTTCATTACTGCTAAGAGCAGTCAACTCTCAGGATGGAGACTTCAGAGAAGGGTTTTCAGACCTCTCAACACATGCAAGAGCTGAGGAGGTGGTTCAGTTGGTAAGCTGGGGGTTATATAAGCATGAAGACCTGAGTTTGATCCCTAGAACTTGAGTTTAAAAGCAAGGTGTATTGGCACAGACTTGTAATCCCATTGGTGGGGAGACAAAGACAAGGGAACCCCCAAGGCTGTCCACCCAGTCTACTTTAATCAGCAAGCTTCGGTTTCATTGAGAGACTATGTATCAAAATAATGAGAGTAACTGAGGATGATACCCGATGTTTATATATGGCTTTCACATACAATGCATCCATGCACATGTACACCTCCACACACACACACACACACACACACACACACAAAAACATGTATACACACAATATGCATACACACATGCACACACTGTATATAGGTTAACTTGACCATGAGAACCACATTGCTCACAGCCCTTGACCCACCGCCAGACATTTATCACACTTCTGTTTAGGGATATTATTTCTAGAAGTCAATTTTTAGAAGAAACATGGAACTTAGAGGTGATTTAAAACAACATTTTTGTGCACTTTATATAATCAATACTGAAAATGTAAAATTTAATGTGTAGCTCCATAGTTTCTGTTCCAAATGCCTATTCCAACTGTAAAAAAATCCACTGAATTGTATAGACTTTGGGTCTGGTTAATTTGGGTGTATGATTTTATTTATTTGCAAAGATTTTTATAATAAAATTTATAAAATAAAAATATAAATATTGTGTATGTGAAATAAATATTTCACATGTTGTACTTTTTAATCACTTTATTGTTCAACAGTTTTATACATGTATACAGGACATTTTAGGCCTTTACTCCTCAAATCTCATCTGTCAGTCCCCCTTCTCCTGCTGGGAGCCTTCTTTTCAACATCTCCTTCTGCACCCCTACTTTCATATCTTTCTATGTATGACTCACTGTATTTCATGGATTTCTAGCTTAAAAATGGGTGGGAGGGAATTATTTGGAGCAAGAATAATGTATCAGTGATCATACCACTGAAGAAAATGACATCTCTTCCCCAATAAGCATGCATTGCTGATATTACCATCAGGGAGGGGTGAACTTTCATGGTCCATTCCCCATCCATTATTGGTGAAATTATTAAGGCCACTCCACGTAGTTAAAAGGGAGGTTTATTTTGTGGAGTAACTTACAAGTGAAGGGATAGTTTACAGGGTCTGGGAAAGGTGTAGCACAGTCCGGCGTTGCTCCCTGGAGAACTCTGCTCTGCCTACCTCCAGCGTCCAGGGTCCAGGAACCAAGAGACCCTGTGCATCTGGATCTCGGGTCTTCAGTGTCCTCTCTCAGCCCCACCTTGTAGGCGTGACCATTACTGAAGCCCCAAGAGGGTTTGGAACTTCCAGGTCAAAGCTGGAATGGCTACCCACTACAATCCATGATGAAATGCAGTGCAGAGGGGGCCCAATCTTGTGACGGTTTTATGCAGATGAGTTCGTGCTCATGATGGCTATGTCATGTCCTAAAGACATCTTTTTGTTGCATAGCTCACCATCCTCTGCTCTTATATTCTTTCTTGTCTCTGTTCTTTAGTGTTCCTTGTGCATTGGAAAGGGAATCAGAGCTTTGCCACTTAGGACTGAGCCATTTCACCATCCCTTATTCTCATTATATACAACCATTTTAATGTTACAGTTGAAGGAACAGAGACTAGACACAGCATGGGTTATGAGTGTTGTACAACTTTTAAAAATTCAGAACTACATTGCCTTCTAATGTTCATGAGGGCAAATAATTAATCCTCTGTTTCTCTCTGTAAGTTTTTATTTAATAGGTAGACATTTGACCAAATGGCATTTTCAAGGTAGAACCAGCATTAATAGCAACATGTTTAAAGCATGTGTGTCCCATCCAAAGTACTAACCAGCTACAACCCTGCTTAGCTTCAGAGATTAGATGAGATCAGCTTCATTCAAGACAACATCATCATAGAATGAAGTATCTGTCTACATTAGAATTTGAACTAGTACATCCAAAACGTGACAGTATTTCATGTGCAAGACAGAGTTCCAATTAATTGTTCAAACTTGAGTGGTTGGTGTTCATGTTGATACTATAACAAAAGTTGTGTTTTTTTAAAAACCTATTATACCCCCCAAAAAATCAAATCTCAGAAAATTATCTGTCTTCTTGTCCTTTTTTTGTTTGTTTGCTTTTTTCTTCCTGAGACACATTCTCATAAATCTCAGGCCACCAGCCTCCAAACTCCAACTCATTATGAAGCCGAGGATGGTCTTGAACTTCTGATATCCTTAGCTTCACTATCAAGAGCTAGCATTACAGGACTTCTATCTCCACACTCAGTGCATGCAGAGCTGGCTATTGACCATGAGGTTTCACACACCAAGGGAGCACTCCACCACTTGAGATACATCCTAACCTTAATCTTTGTAAAACGGAATAATATTTTGAAGTCCAAATTTTGGAAAAATCCAGAACCATTTAATTGAATATATTCTGATATCAAATTCTACTGGCTACATGAAGATGGTTTCTTGAAAAATTAGAACTTTCACAGAAAGTATCAGTCAGAGTTTGATGATTTTGATTATTTTGTCATTTGCATATGTAGCTGGGACAAAACTGAAAAATAATTTCAGCCTCATAAAGACCTATAAAGAGTTTGGAAAAGATAAATGCCCGAGTTGGGTATAAATAGCATAGTTAAAATAAAGCTTTCATTGTTTCTCAGCTCTCTAGCCATTAATTCTGCAAAAGCTAATTCATGAGGGAGCTGACTATTCTAGCTGGCTAGAGCAGATGATGGGGGAGGGTCACTCAAGGGATGTCATTGTTAATGGCAGCAGTTTTTCAACAGTGGTTATGCTTTTGTATAAATTTAAATTAGATGTTATATCCTTATAGATTATTAATCAAACAGAAATATCCAACTGAAGTTTCCTTCATGATTAAACTTTTACTTTGTATAATTTGCCATTTGTGGTTCATCTGCTGCAGAGATCTCATTGATACGAAAGAAATGTCAGCTTCAAAGTTGGCTTCTCTTACAAATGACACATTCAACTTTGTGGATTAATGTTAGAAGGGTCCTCTTCTTAAGACAATTAAATGTGACTGAGCCATGCTTTAGAGGCAATCAAGCTGAAATCTCCTCCCTGAAAAGATGCATAAGAAGAAATGATCTGAAAACTCTGAGCCTGTGCTTCCTTAATACATCCACGGAAATCAAATATCACATTCAAAAGGATTGATACATAAATGAGAGTTTCAGGAAAGAATAGAAGCTATTGTTCCTTGTCAAAATGTATTTCAATTCATCTCATGTCTTAAAATATTTATCATTCAGAAAGGATTGTTACATTGTCGTTTTAGTTATCTTAAAAATTATTGAACATGAATTTTGTGCATCTCAGAGTGAGAATAAACTTCTGCAAGATCTATCATCACACATAACAGCCCTAAAATGCTGAAAAAATACAAGATTTTTGGAGAGTAAAGTAAGTAGGGGGTTTCCTAATGGGATTCAAAACTTGCCAGGCAGCTGCAGCAAGATGTCCCTGTAGGTTAAGGTATCTGACAACCTGAGTTTTGACAATATCCTCAGTACCTATATGGTAGAAGAGAGAACTGACTTCTCAAATTGTTGTCTGACCTCCATAGGTGTGCATGGTCCTAGGGCATCCCTGACACCACACCCACAAATAAGCAAATGTAATACATTTTGAAAACAAAACAACCTTTGAACCATGCATTGGTTAATATTAACTGAATCAGGACTGTACTAAGAGATGCCTCTGAGTGGGTCTGTCAGGATATTTCCAGGAAGGACTAATTGTAACAGGAAGATTCTTGCCCAAAGTGGGCTGCACCCTCCAGTGATGGACCATATGTAAAGTATTCTGAGGGAAAAATCCATGGCACAGTTGTGTAACCACCATTCCTCCTTGCTGGTGAGTGAATCTACTATGCTGTTGCTGCTGCTGCCCTTCTTTCTGACAATGGCACCACATTAGTATTTGCCTTCCAGTGTGGACTAAAGATCAATGGCTTCCTAGGAATCATTCCAGGCCTTAAGTACCAGCTTAAGTTTGTTGATACATCCAGCTTTACGGCTGAGCAGCTACTGAGTTCTCAGCCTTTCCAGTGTGTAGACAGCCAATGTTGAACTATACAATTCTTACTGTATAAGCTGGTCTATAAATCTCCTTTGTAATACATAATTGCCCCATCAGTTCTGTTCCTCCAGAGAACCCTATCTAATAGAGCCTAGCATAGAATTATGATTTACTCTTAAAGAAGTTACCATGCCAGTATAGACAGGCTAAAAGTAAGACTCCTGGTTATAAGTAGCTGAACAACTCTAGAATAAGGAAAGTTACCAACAGAACATAAGAAAAAAATAAAGATCCAGGAAATAGAAACATTTAGTTGGTATACAAATTAAAATCAGGTTCCTGGGGGATTTCTGGAGAATCCACAGAAATAAGTAGAAGTATAGAGTCTGCAACTGAACCCTGGCTAGTGCAGTATATGCCAAAGTTAAAAGCATTACCCACACTGGGTGGCAAGATAGAACAGAATCCTGAATTTATACAGAAAATCTCTGTGAATATATAAAATACAATTTATAATTAGCTCCTATATAGCTGTGTGCTGGAAGGTCCATTAAAAAGTCACATTAGAGTCTTGGAGAGATATACACACCTATTATCCCAGCGTTCTGGAGGCAGAGAAAGGAGGATTGTGAGTGTGAAGCAAGACTGGGGTATACAGTAATTTGAGGTCATTCTCAGCCTCCTAGAGAAACCCTACCTCAAAAATCAATCAATCAATCAAATGTGATGAATGCTAGTAGGAAATCTCTCATATGCTGTCTTAGTCAGAGTTTCTGTTGCTGTGAAGAGACAGTATAACCACAACAACACTTTTTTTTTTGGTTTTTCGAGACAGGGTTTCTCTGTGTAGCTTTGTGCCTTCCCTGGAGCTCACTTGGTAGCCCAGGCTGGCCTCGAACTCACAGAGATCCGCCTGCCTCTGCCTCCCGAGTGCTGGGATTAAAGGCGTGCGCCACCAACGCCCGGTGACCACAACTCTTACAGAGGAAAACATTTAATTCATATGGTGGCTTACAGTTTAGAGATTCAGTCCATTATCATCATGGTGGGATATTACAGTGTGTAGGCAGACATGGTGCTGGAGAAATAGCTGAGAGTCCTACTCTTGCAGGCAAAGGAAGTTGTCTGTGACACTGAGCAAAACTTAAGCAAAAGAGATTTCAAAGCCTGCCTCCACAATGACACACTTCTTTGAACAAGGCCATACATGCATACTCTAACAAAGCCATACCTCCCAATAGTGCCTCTCCCTTTGGGGATCATTTTTTTTTAAACCACCACAGATACTTAGACAATTAAATAAGAAACAATCTAAGATGTCATAACTGAATTAAACATCTAAAAGTCATCAAAGGAGTTTCATAGGAGTTTGGAGATGACAGAGGAAATGACCCATGCAAGCAAAGATGTATCAATAGCATCTATCAAAAAAAAAGATAAGAAAAGGGGTAAAATATGAGAGAAGATGGAAGAGGAGGAGGAGGAGAGGAGCAAGAAATGGGGAAGAGGAGGAGAGAAAGATGAGAGAAAGTAGGATAAAGGAAAGAAGATATGTATGGATGGAAAGAGGGAAGGGAGGGAAAAAGAAGAGGAAGGAGAAGGATGGAGGAGAGAGAAGGGGATGCACGTGAAGATGAAAGAAGAACAGAGGGATGAAGGAAGAACGGAAGGAAGGAAGGAAGGAAGGAAGAAATGAAGAGAAGTAGGTAAGGAAGGGGGAGGGAGGGAGGGAGAGAGGGAGGGAGGGAGGGAGGAGGGAAGGAAGGAAGGAAGGAAGGAAGGAAGGAAGGAAGGAAGGAAGGAAGGAAGGAAGGCAGCCAGAACTACTACCACCCATTTTTGTTAAAGGAGTAAGATGCTATGTTTAATCTTCAGTAAATCAAAATAGGAGAAGTGCAGAAAATCTCATTAAGTGCAGTAAAGAACATTATCATATGAGGAGGGTCAACATCATGCCTTTTGCACACATTCCCTAATCTGGAGTCAATGTGTATACGTGAGTCAAGTGCTCATGTGTGTCTATGTCTGCTGGGTGAGGCATTTTGCAGAGATAATCATCCAGAAGTTTGCAATTATTTATGCTGTGGTCAATGGGACGGTTACAGTATATCCTTTGAATTATCAAACATCAATACACATTGTCATTGCGTTTAGAAGCTTGATGGCGAAGCCCTGACTGCATCTTCTTTTACATATGCACTTGGAATTATGCTTTTGAAATGCACAATGTCAGTCTTTTAGAGTTGAGCTGTGCTTCAGCTCTCAAACTCTAGTGTCACCATTGAATCTTCTCATTTTGAGTGTTGGTTCTAGAATTCCTCAGAGTTGTACCCTACTTCAGATTTATGTTTCCTTTCTGCACTCACTGAGGGTTCCCATAGACTGTTTAGACTGCCCTGAATGCAATTCTATGATGATCTAAAGTATATATTGGTGTGTGTGTGTGTGTGTGTGTGTGTGTGTGTGTACATGTGCTATGTTCCAAAAGTGGAGATCAGATTATAAACTTCAGGAGTCAGTTCTCTCTTTCCACCATATATATTCCAGGATCAAACTCAGGTGGTCATGTTTGGTGGCAGGCACCTCTAACCTGTGAGCCATCTTCTGGGCCCTTCTGTTGTTCTTCATACAGATTAAGCTTGACCCTAATTTCTCCATTGAAGTTGTGATTGCCCACCTCACAGAACATCAGTTCAATCCCTTCAAATCCATTCTTTATATATCATCCCTAAATACTGAAGATGTTATGGGATGTATTACCAAAATGAAAATGTACTCTAGGAGTAATGAATGTCTTAACACAGCAATCAGTGAAAAAAAGAAACTAAGAACCATGGGGACATGGCTCAATGTGTAAAGTCCTTGCTCCACAAATGTGAGGATCTAAGTCTTTGTCCCAGAATCCATTGTGTAGGCTTTTAGCTGCCACATTGGGAAACCACAGAAAGGGGGATACTCTGGGTTTGCTGAATCCTTACTGAATCTATGAATTCTAAGCAAACATGAGAGATCTTGTCACAAAGTATATTACATAGAGAAATAAAGGAAAACATCAAGCACTGGCCTCCGGTTTCCACATGCATCCCTACAGACATGTGCACATACATGCACACATCACAAACATCGTAATTTTAGAAACTTGTGGTTATTTTTATCTTAAGTGTCCAAATGAATTTTATTTAAATAAAAGTGAATGCAACATGAGGTATTTACATTTTTCTGTCTTTTTTTTT
>CABHPH010157303.1:0-20186 GCA_902168325.1 Peromyscus nudipes | reverse complement strand
CTCTGCCTCCTGAGTGCTGGGATTAAAGGCGTGCGCCACCAACGCCCGGCTCCAAGAGAATTTTTTTTTCTTTCTTTTTTAAAGATAGGGTCTCATGTAAGCCATGTTAGCATCATACAGCCAAGATGCCCCTGAACTGCTGATCCTCCTGCCTCTACCTCCCATGTGCTGGCATTACAGGAGTGCACCATCATGTCCGGGTTGTGTGCTCCTGGGGATTGAACCCAAGGCCTGTGTGTATTAAGCAAACACTCGACCAATGCAGCCACACCCGAGCCTTTGTTCTGGGTGGATGGTGATGGACTCAGTGGGGCATCTGGTTGGGAAGCATCTTGAGACGTGACATCACATATCTACTAGCTAGTGAGCAGAGCTAACATTTCCTCTGAGAACTAACACCCCAAATACTTGGCTTGTATTTGCTCAGAACTCAAAAGCCCAGAGTTGGAGCAAGGCTGAAGTAGAAAGTCATTTGTCTGCTAAGCGGCTCAAGGCAACACAACCTGTGCACAGTCTGGCCTGGGTTCCTTTCCTGCTGGTGCCACTTTGACCTCAGACCCTCCAGAGTCTGCCCTCCCCGTCCCTCCCTTGCCTTCCCCCCGGGCTGACTTCCTACCTTCTTTGGGAATGGTGATGGGGACAGCGTGGTAGTTATTGGTTCCTGCTTGGGTGGCAGTGGGCTGGTGGTTCGCCGAAACAGGGAGTGCTAAGGGAAGGGAGGCAGAGAGCCTGTGCATCCTTCTCACTTTTTCTGTCTCCCAGCCTTTCAGGTTCCAGGTTCAAGGACACATCTCCTCCACCCCACACCCAACACAAACGAGTTTGCGGCTCCACTAGTAGGCTCCACTACTGGGCATGCTGGGAAAAATCCTTCCCACCACCAAGGAGTTTTCCCAAGCCTGAGCTGGGTGGTCCTTGCAGGACCACACCTCATGTACCGGGGAACGCCTACACCTCCCAACTGCTCTTTCCTGTCCAGTAGCTCCAGGAACATCACACTTACCGTATTGTCCTTTTGCTCTCAAGAGAAGAACAACTATGAAGATGAGGGAGACAAGGAGGAGACTTCCCAGGACAATACAGAGAATGAGAAATGTCGGGTCTCGAGACTCCCTGTCCTTCACGCTCACTGGCACAGAAGATTCTGGAAACAGGAGTCCCAATTCAGGCGGAAAAAGAAACGGACGTGGGCCCCTTCTACATCTTTCCTTGCCTCTCCACCTTGATGAAGCATCCCCACTTTCCTTGTCACCATTTTCCTCCTCCCTTTTCATTCAACTCTTCCCATCGGCCTTTAAGTGCCTCATATACAGTAAGTGTTCTGTAAGTGTATATTAAATGAGCAATTGACTAAATGCATTTACTGCCGGAAATTTCCCTCTAGCTACTAGCCCTCAGCTCGCTCCCCCCCCCCCTTTCAGCACTTAGTCTTTGTTCAGTAGACAGTCATTTAGTACCACTGTGTGTCAGGCCTTGTATCCTAGGGTCACAACATGGTGACATTAACACAGGCCTGGAGGCTCTGCCAAGTGGGGACATACAAGCTGGGCCACATGCTTCCCCAGAGGAAAACACAACACTCCTCAGTCCTCACTTTCTCCCTTTCCTTTCTGGCTGCTGACAGGATGGTTTGGGCGAGGAAGGGAAGGTAGATTTGGTACCCAGAAGCAGTGTGAGGAGATGCTGAGATGTGGGAGCTCTGGGGTGTAAACCCCAGGGAAAGCCCTGGGGCTAAGGGAAGTGTTGACAATGGACCACCACCTGGCTCCAAGAGGCCTGGCCTTTCTTTGTGTTTTGGAGTAGGTGGGACTCTCCACCCTGACTCCAAAAGGGGGCGTGCGAGCTGCAAGTCCTGCTGGCCTCGGTCCATAGCCTGGGCAGCCCCGAGCATCTCGCTCCTATCTATGCTCTTTATCCACAGCCAGGGCCTCCGGCAGGACTCGGTCCTTCAGTCTCTTCCCCGGGGCCCCGTCCTGCCCCATCTTGAGGGTCTGAGGCAGGATGCAAATGATCCAGGCAGTGGGAAAGGGAACCCAGCCAGTGCTGGACTTCCATATGGCTCTTACAGCACAGACCCGTTCTAAGTGTTAGAAAACTATTTCATTAAATAACTTCACAGCAGATGCCGAAAAAGATGTCTTGATCACCATCCCCAAAACTCAAGGAACCCGAGGCTCAGAGACTGATGGCACAGAGCTAGCACACACAGCAGGGATGCGAGCCCCAGGAGCCAGCCCTGGTGCTGGCCAAGCTGCACAGAGCTAGCACACAAACCTGGCCCAGGTCTGGAAACAGAGCTGAAGTTTTGAGTGCTGGCCAACAGGGCTGCTGTCACCCTAACTCTGAACCTCAGCGTGTTCCTAAGGTTTTAGAGGGGCTTCCCTCAGTCGATTTGGGGGAGAGCGCAGAAAGGCTTGGGAAATAATGGAGGAGGGTCCTAGACCCCATGCCCTCAACTGACTGATGCTCTTGGTACCCCATCACCTGGCCAGGCCAGGAGTGTTGCACCCGAGTGATTCCAAAGCACTTAGGACCTCTCTGGCTCACAAAGGGTGTGTGTGTGTGTGTGTGTGTGTGTGTGTGTGTGTGTGTGTTGCTCACATAGGTCCTACATGGCCATGGTCCTATATGGCAGGATGCCCCCCAAGAGACTAGTTCATCGGTGGGATTGGGGGCCCTGGAAACAAGCCATCAGTTGTCCCCAGACAGACACCCACGAGTGTATGAACTCACATGCACACGTAGGCACCTGCATTGCTAGGAGAAGCTACACTCACCTATCGTGACCGGACTTCTGGAAGGCACTTCAGAAGTGGACAAGTTGTGTCTTCGGGAGCCTGTTGAAAAGTACCACCCATTTACTTAGTGGGTTTACTGAGTACCTACTGTGTGCCAAGCCTTGTTCTAGAAACTGAACAAAACAGACAAGTGCCCTGGAACCATGGAGTGTTCCCATTGTGGGCATGAGGGTACAGAAACCGTGTTCTGGAACCATGGAGCATTCCCATTGTGGGCATGAGGGTACAGAAAGTGTGCCCCTTTCAGTGAGAGGATCCCTGGGGAGCTGGCTGGGAAGATGCTTCAGTTAGAATAGGGACGGATAGAACTGTTCCTTCTTCCTGCGTAAGCTGCTGCAGACTCTGTGTGCTCTCTCCACTCAACTTTCAGTTTGCTCTCTGGGACCCCAGGAGCTAGAGAGCTCTGTCCTCATTAATGTAATCCACACCCCCTCTAATGGATCTGCTTTCTGACTTGTGGTGCTTTACGCAGCTCATTAGCCATAGCATCTCAGTCTCCAGGTACCTGGAGGAGCATCCTTTATTCTGAAGCCACAGAAGTTGAGGAACTATCCCAGTCCTCCTGGCTGCTAAACAGCAAAGCTGGAACTTGGAGTCAGGACTCTGAGCCCCACAGGGAGGCTAACACTGTGTTCCTGCAGGTGGGAACCTCACTTTCATACTGTAATGCCTCTGTAATTGGAAAATGGCCTCACTATGTGTGATAGCATGTCAAGAGTTTGGACAATATTTATTTTTAGTTTCTTTCATCACACCAGGATTTTTGGTGTTCCTTTTTTCCCTCCCTCCCTTCCTCCCTCCTTCCCTTCCTCCCTCCCTTTCTTCCTTCCCTGAGGTGCTGAGGTTTGAACCCAGGGTATCTCACACACTAGGCAAGTGGTCTACCACTGAGCTACACCTCCAGCCTGCATTTATTTGTCTTTATGATACATAAAACACCGATGCTGTGACTTGCCACTGTGGTCTTAGAACTGGGAAGTGCAGTAGAAGGCACCTTCTACCGCGAGTGTAAGACTGAACTGAAATAAGCTACTGAGAGCTCGGCAGTGCTTGGCATGTGGCTATAGCTCTAGATGCTGTCTCACATGTTGTTACCATCCATGTTTCCTAATCTGATTTTTCCCGCAACCATCACCTTTGGGATAGCAAACTGGCTTCACCTACTGAACCATTCCAGTCAACAGGTACCAATTACTTAGCACATAATAATGACTCCCTTGATAAATACCTAATCCATGCATTTGGGTCTGAGTTGAGCATCTTACAGGGAAAAAACAAACAAACAAACAAACAAAACCACACACCAAAAACCAAGAAAACATTCTGATCCATTAGTAATGTCTGCCTGAGCATGGCAAGGGCAATGGTCTTTCTTGGGCCAGTATCTGTCAGTTGCTAAGCCAACTATAGGCAGAGACAAAGGCGAAACTTGTAGACTAAATCTAGTGGTGGAGGGGCTGGGGAAGGAATACCTGAGCAGATGACTCTGGCTGCCAGGGACTGTCTGCACAAGTAGGAGTTGTTGAATCGCCAGGAACAGTTGCTGAGGGTGAGTTCTTCTCCTTTACAGGAGTAGTACATTCTACCTGCCAGGGAGTGTGGCAGCCCCCTGGGCCGATCCACCTCTGATCCACAACCCAAGGACCGGCAGAGCACTTTGGCCTCAGAAGGGTACCACTCGCTGTCACACACGGTGCTCCAGACCCCTCGGAACTGCACCTCCACCTGCCCTTCGCAGGAGTCAACACCTCCAGTCAGGCGCCAGGACTGGTGCTCTGTGGGCAGGTGATGGAGTCATGCTACGATGTTCTGGGCCCAAACCCCCGCCAGCTTAGAACCCCAATGCAGACATAGGGCCCAGACAGCCCTGTTTTCCCTCTTGCACCTGTGACCCCTCTGCCCACCCCACCTTCTCTGGCCAGCCCTCTGGTGGGACTCAAGATCCTGGCTGCTCAAAGTGTGAGCTGTGGACAGGCAGGAGCAGCTGCATCTGGGGGTTGTTACTGATTACTAATGCCATTCATTGATGTGGATCTAAACAAGCAGCACAGGCGGGACCAGAAACCCTGGTCTCTAATAGTTCAACAGTGAGGGGGTGGGGCAGACGGGACACTCCCTGCCTTCAGTCCAACTCCTACTTAGGATGTCCCATCACAAATATGTCACCTCCTTCAGACTCTCTGACTGACCTGAGCATATCACTCCTGCATCCTCCTTGTGACCGCAGTACTGGTCTCCAGGCAGCCCCGGACAGTCCCACAGGTAGGTCTCGGTTCCTGAGCAGTTCACCTGGTCTCGGTGGATGGGTCCTTGGCCTGGGGTGAAGTGCAAGCCGGCGAGCGCCTGCACTGCCCAGCCGCACCCCAGTTGCTTACAGACCACGTGCGCATCCTTCAGGTCCCATGTGTCATCGCACACTGTTCCCCATTCACCATGCTCCAGCATCTCCACGCGGCCAGCACAGCGGCTGCCACCATCCACTAACCGTACAGCCTGGTTCTCTGAAAATGGAAGAGTTTTGGATGTTGGGGGTGGTGGGGGGCAGGAAGAGTGGGGAATTGGACTCAGTGGGAGTGGCTGTAACCTGGAGGGAGGATTGGGAGACCCCTTTAAACTGAGAACCCAGTGGGCGTGGCTTAGAGATTATGTAGAAGAGCAGGAGGAGGGACTAGAGACCAGGTAGGCAAGGCCTTGAGTATGAGTCTCAGCCACCAAGCCTAGGAGCAAAGGCAGCCTGGGAATATGGCAAATTTGTCTACCTGGAGGGAAGAGTGAACATACAGGTCCCAATCAGGAGGGATACAAGGAATAAACAGAGATTGGGTTAGGATAGGGGACCAAAGGGGACCAAGTGGATGCTTTGGAGATCTAGCGGGGGAGGCCTCTGCAGGCCACATCTGAGGCAATGCTCAGATCTGGAAATTACACGGTTAGGTGGGGCATCAGTGTGGAACCACTTGAGTTTACAGACTTGGGAGGTTGGTGATGGAAGTCTGGAGACCAAAGTTTGGCTGCAGTGGTTGAAGCCTGAGGTGTGGGGGTAGGTAGGGGGCAGGCACATGTACCTGCACAGGTGACCCACACCAGCCTCTTGTCGCTGCTGCATTCACGGTCCGCCACCTGGCAGACCTGCCAATTGGCTCCGCTGCACTGCACGGTGGGTGCGTTCGCCCATGTGGTATTCCCGGCGTTACTGATGTTCCCAGAGGTGGCCCCGGCTGGCCGCTCCGAGGTGGGTGGCATCAGGTAGGTAGACTTCTCCAAAGTGCCGCAGCCCAGCGCGTCGCACACAGCCTCTGTAGTGAACCTGTCCCCGTGCACCACGCACACGGGCTCCCAGGATGCCCCCAGGAGAACCTCCACGGACCCGCTGCAGCGACTGCTCCCGTTCACCAGGCGGAACCCCAGCTGCTCCTCTGGAAGGGTCAAATTTGAGCTGAGACCTCATTAGCTCTGTGTTCCCCCATCTGGGAACGGGGGTGAAGCCGACAACGGGGCGGGGGGGGGGGGAATCCAACTCCACCCTGTTTCATGACCGTGGCCAACACCCCTCCCAGCTCTGGGCCTCAGGCCTTCCTGCCAGTAGGAAGCAGCTGGACTGCCTCATAGAAAGGCAGGAGCACTTCAAGGCCTGACCCCAGCGTTCAATGTAGAGAAAAGGTGAGGCTCAAGAACCAGTCTGGAGCTTTAGGGTAGGTTAGACCTAGTGTGAGAATTAGGGGCTGGGTCCCACAATCCCCGCTCTGGTCCCCCTGTCTCCAGCGACACCCTTTTGTAACAGAAAAACAAGGTTTTAGCTCAAGGGCCTTGTTGGACCAAGAGTCCCTTTCCTGGTCCCTGGGCTGCGCTGAAGGTACTATCTTGTCACTACAGGAAGAACCTGTCCCCAGAATGCACCCCACTGCTTGCTCACAGCTCTGCACAGAGTAGGGCCTCAATAAACACATGCAGAAAAAAGGAAAGACAGGGCTGACGGTGCTCATCACCCCACCACAAACCCTGGCTTGCTCTGCACAAATCCCTCAAGTGGCTTGTGGTATATGTGAGACTCTCAAATACAGGCGTTCTCAGACCACAAGGAGAGCCTATTGGGACCTCGGTCCCCAGGGCCAGGAGGAAGAGGTGGTCTCCGGAGTCAGAGGGCTTCTTTGGTACCTGAAAGTCCACTGTCCTTTCTTATTCTCTCAGACACAGTCTACTTGGTCTCTGAAAGTTGACTGCAGGGCCTGGGAAAATGGTTCACTTACCCGGGTCCAAGGGCACATTTGTGGTGCTGCCGTTTCTGCGCTGGCCAGAGGGGAATGGAGACGAGAGGCCTGAAATGAACCAGCAGCAGCCAGCATGAGTAAGGGAGCTGTAGCCTGGGGGCCCTAGAGATGCCCTAAGGACAGGAGCCTGCTGAGGCTTTTGGGAAAACGTGATCCTTCAGGCTGGGGGAAAACTCTCTCAACTGTGTGGGAACCACTGAGCTCCAGAGAGCTTTCAGACACAGAGAAAGTGACTTTCTCTGAGGGCCTGTTCCAGGTCTTTGCATATCACAATCCATTGACTCTCAGCAGCATGGTGCAGCATATAGTTAGTGAGCCCATTTTACAGATCAGAAAGGGAAACCCAAGTGATAAAAACGCATTGCCGGTGGGTGCCAGGTGGGGTGCTTTGTCCCTTCGGTGCCACTGCTGTCCACTCTGTCCAGGAGGCTAACCTAGCACCTGCCTAGGGCTTTGGGCTTCTGTTGGCTCCAGGCTGTGGGGAGCTACACCAGAGCTAAAAGAGAAGGAAGACAGCAGAAACATGGTGCTTGTCCCCCTGGTCCCTCCCTGTGAGGTCCCTTGAGCAGGCCACCCCATTCTGAATGCCATTGCTTCTCTTAAAGCAGAAACCTCTCCTCGACTGTCTCCCTTTGGGTCTCTCTGCTCACTCTCTTGTCTAAGGCCCAGGGAAATCCTGGGACAGCACCCCTTGGAGACACAGCCCTTCCTGTCTAGGCCCCTCCATCCCCCCCTCCCCTTGACAGAAAGTAATCAGGTCTTTAATTGCCAGTCTTCAGCAGCTCCCTCCTTTGCATCCCAGCCTAACCTCCAGGGGGAAATGACTCAGAATTCAAAGCACAAACTCCACAGTGACTGTGATATTCAGAGGGAGAATTCAGATGTGCATGAGTGAAGATTGCAGAATTGTGCAGAATTCCAGTTCCCATAGCAATGAGCCCAGAGCTGCAGTGTGGCTTTTAATATTTCTGCATATGCAAGGGGAGGGAGAAGAAGAGAGGGTTGGACGGGTGGCTGGGTGGAGGGGCTATGTATGAGCGTGTTAGCATGTGATTGAGACTGTTTGAATTCATCTGGTCATACGTCCAAGTGTGTGTATGTAACCATGTTTGGAACAGGGGGCGGGGCTTCAGCTCCTTTGGTACCATCTCTCTCTTGGGGTGGACAACCACTCTTTTGTGCATAAAGGTGCACATTATTTCTCCTAGACAAGAAAGTCCTGGAGGGCAGATCCCAGGTGGGTCATCCACGACATGGTGTTTGTTGACTGGCTGACTGAATGGAAGTGTAAACTGGAAGCTGCCAGTTCCCAGGAAAACTGTCACCAGTTTATTGAAATTGGCTGTACTCAAACACTGTGGGCTTGTGTTACAGCATCGTCCCATCCCTGGTTGCAAGAAAGGACCTGGATTTTTGTGATCTTGACTCTCTTGCTGTAGGAACAAGAGCAGATGCTACCCCCAAGTCCGTCCCCTTCCCCACCCCCCCACCCCCCCTCCACCTCCCCACCCCCCCTCCACCCCCCACCCCCCCACCCCCAGTCTCTGTTTACAGAGACCCTAGGCCAGGAAAGGCTTTCCTGTCACCAACACTTTGGCTGCACAGTTCCCATTTCAAACTGGATCACTTTTTTTCTGCAATAAAACTTTATGACAAAAAAGATCAAAACAAACAAAAAAAACTTTATGAAAAGAAACTTTTGCCTTTCCCTGTGAACTTACTTTATACCATTGAGAAGCCTGGACCCAAAAAGGTTCAATGCTAGATGGGAGAGACAGCTCAGCAAGTAAAGGCGATTGTTGTCAAGTCTGAGGACCTGAGCTCAGCCCCCAGGACTCACGTGGTGGAAGAAGAGGACCAACTTCAATGGCTTGTCCTCTGACCTCACTCCCATGTCGTGGCATGAACACACACAAACAAACAGGTATAGTTTTTTGAAAGGAAAACTAACAATGGAGTAAAAATGTCTGTCCATGGGAGAACTGCTTGTAAAGTCTGGTCTGCTCATAGCATGGCATCACATGCAGTCCTTTAAAAGAAAGAGAGGAAATAGTGGCGCACTCCTTTAATCCCAGCACCCTGGAGGCGGAGGCAGATGGACTTCTGTTTGAGACCAGCCTGGTCTGCCTAGCACATTCTGGGGGCAGGAAAGGACAAGAAGGAGAAAGGAAAAAGAGAAATAGAGTCATGTTGATCTGAGGGATTTTCATGCTTTATTAAGTAGAAAAAGCAAGATGCAAAGAAGAAACAATGGAGGAAAAAGTTTCGTTCAACAGCTGTACTTTAGCTTAATAAAATAGTCATGTGTGAAAGGTATGTATGTGAACAAAGAGAAAACATTGAAACACAACGCACCTTTTATACTGTTGTGTGAAACAGATGGCGGGAGTTACTACAAGTATATTAAAAATAAGAAAAGCCCTGAGGCTGGGGGTGTGGCTCGGTTAGCGAGTGAGGCACTTGGGAGGTGGCCACAAAAGGATCAGAAGTTTAAGGTCATCCTTGGCTACACAATGATTCACTGTTGTATGTTGAGTTCACTGACCACCTTAAATTGTCCTTCATTTCCCCAAACATGACCTTGAGCTGTGCTTTGGTGCTAGGAAGCAATGGACCAAGAACGGGAAGAGGTAAAGAGGAGGAAATGGGAAAATCAACCCCAGGCAGCAAGGAGGCTGCCTTTGCAGTCCCAAACAGAAGCCCAGGTGGGACAGGCAGAGCTGCTGTGGAGGAGGCTCCAGGGGAAGGTGCCACCAAGGGGAAGGGACTAAAGCCCAAAGCAGCACAAGCCCATGACCCCAGCACCCAGCAGGGCTGCGAAGGGAAGATGGAGTATTCCAATTCCTATGTAGCAGTACCCTCTCAGAAGGTAACAAAATCAAACCAAAACTGAAGAAGAACACAGGAGTGGTGGTACATGTCTGTAATCCCAGCACCTCAGAGGCAGAGGCAGGAGGATTAGAAGTTTAATTGTCCTACACTATCCAGTGAGACTCAGTCTCAGAACAACAAAAAAGCCCACATATGAGTCTGAGGATCTAGGACTCTGACTTATCTTGCATCATCGAGCCCATGGGCTCCCGTGGGCATCTTAGGGGAGGCATGTTGAAGGGGCAGTGGTCAAGAGTCTGGACACTAAAAGCTGAGACCCACAGGCCATCCCAGCATTGGAGCAAGTTCAGAAATGAGACTCTTGGGTCCCATCCCAGTTGTATGCATCAATTAGGTGCCAGCTACAGCCCAGGGCACCTGTGGCCACTAGGCTCAACCTGAGATGCCGAGAAAAGCATGGGTACATCATAATAAAGTTGAACACATGATAGATGAAGGTTTCGTGCTGGGGAGGAGGCAGGGTGAGGGTGGGAAGGGAGGGCTGAGAAATAAGGAGACTGAATCTACAGAAAGAACCTCGTGGGAAGTGTGGCATATGTCAGTGCTGGCAACACCGTTAGGAACACTGAAAAGTGTTTCCAAGTACATACAGCAGCAGCAAAGGAAGCCCTCTGGTTCCCATGCTCTGCTTCTGGCTTGTAGCCTGCTGGAATGGTCTTGAGGGCTGGGAGTGAAGCTCAGAGCCAGAGTGCTCGCTTGCCCGGTGCAAGGCCTTTTGTTGGGTTGAGGAGAGAGTAGAGGGGAACGGAAGGGAGGCAAACTTCCGGATTCGATTATCCTTTGAGATCAGAGTCCATACCTGGACCTAGTGGTTGGAGAGCCCTTGCTCCAGCTGAAACTCTGTCTATGTAACTGAGACAGGTCTTCGACCCTCTCTCAGCCTCAGGTGATCCCTTTCCAAACTGGAAGTAAGTCTCACCCTATTACAGGTTTGTGGTAAGGATGAATCAATATGACATTTAGTCATCTAGGGCCTGCAGGGGGCCAGAGTGCCCCCAAATGTGTTGTTGTTACAGATAAAAGCTTCTGGACATCTTGGTTCTCACAGTACTAAAACCAAAGCAAACAAACACCCACTCTCCCCCCAACTGAAAACTGCTGAGTTCTCTGGGAGCCATTGGGGGACTGGCTAGGAACACACAGCACATTCAAAATGTTTGTCATAAACTATTTACGGAGGGTTTTTAACGGCCGGGTGAAGGTTTACAATAGAATGGCAGTTCACAGTCTAGAAAATTAGTAAATCAGGTAAAGGCACTGGCTTCCAAGCCTGACAACCTGAGTTTGGTACCTGGGGCCCATAAGACAGGAGAGAACAGATTCCTGCAAAGTGTCCTTTCATCTGACCATCCCAATCACACCCACACAAAAAATGTAAAAACGTGTAATTAACAACGGCAAACAAATAAATAAGAAAGCAAAGCAAAGCACATCTCTAGGTGTGCCTGAGGATGTTTCCCAAGAGGGTTCACTAAGGAAGGGGATTGACCCTGAATGTGGGTGGCATCATCCCACAGGCTGGGAAAGAAGAGCAAGTCAATAAGTGCAACTATGTGCTCTATCTCTATCTATCTATCTATCTATCTATCTATCTATCTATCTATCTATCTATCTGTCTGTCTGTCTGTCTGTCTGTCTGTCTGTCTGTCTGTCTGTCTGTCTGTCTGTCCGTCCGTCCGTCCGTCCATCCATCTATCTCTATCTCCCTCCCCCTTCCTCATGCCTTCCCTCTCCCCTCCATCTCCCTCTGCTCCCTGCCCTGCCATGTGCTCCCTGCAGTGATGAATTGACACCTCTGAAACTCTAAGCCCAAAGCAATCTCTTTCCCCCTTAGTTCATTTTCAAATGTATCTGCCACAGGGACAGAAAACGTGGCCAACACAGCCCTACTGTATTTTAAGCAGCACGCGGGCTGCATCCATATCTGTTTTTGCTGGCCACATACACCGGGCACAGAGCCTCACCCAAAAGGGGTGCTGAAAGAATAGAAATAGATGGAGCTCAATCTTTGCCAGTGAGGAAAGATCGTCAGAAAAAGAAAACGCATTCTCCTGTGGTGAGGTTTTCTGTTCTCTGCCTGCTTCGTGTTCCTCTAAAATGTCCGTATATTCTACATCAAAATAAAAACGAACTCACCCACTCACTCGTAAATTTTCAAATACATGCACCAGGTGCTGCTCACAGCACCCGTGAAATGAGTTTTGGTGCTGGCTATCCGGGCATTCTGCTCACACGGCCCTGCAGAGGAAGCTAGAACACACCATATGGCCAGGTTAACCAAAGCCAAGTCCCTCCTGGGGAAGAAACAAACAGCTCATATGATTGCAAGATCTGGGCATTTTCCCTGCAAATGTCAGCATTCTCTAGGGGGAAGGGGCACAGTGGAGGGATCAACCTAGCTCAGCACTGGCAGAAAGGGATCTGGGTTGGGTCTGGCCATTAACTTGCTGTATGACCTTGAGTGAGTCCTTTGCACTGTCTGGCCCTGCTTTCTCACGGGTATAAAGAGTAGACAACCATTTTGATCTCTTCTACCCCTTACACTCTTTGATAATTAGATTAAAATCTAAACTGAGAGAGAGCAACTAGTGAGCACTTGCTATGTGTTCTATAGATGTAGCTATTATTCAGCTGTTTTACAAGGAAGATGGACTACTGGCCCCAAGAGCCCTCTTGAATGGGTCCCTTATCAGTCTGTGTCACCATCAAATAGACAGACACAGCGAGGTGCACCAAATGGTCTGGGGGGGGGGGGACACACCCAGCTGGGCAGTAATAAGGGCAAGATCTGAACCTGAACAGGCTAGCTCTTGAAGCCACTCACTAAAGCCCCAAGAACAGACAAGACAGTGTCTTTACACACCTGGCATTCCACTGCAGAGGCTGGGCCACTGTCACAGTGTATGAAGAGCTCACAGCTGAAAGGCCACCAAGAACATAGATCTGGGGAGACTAGAGATTGTCCTGTCCAGCTTGGAGGGAGAGCCGCAGATGCTGTGGCCCCCATGACAGTGGGCACACAGGGCACCTGGCGTGTGGTTTGCACGGCTGAGGAATGGAAAGCTCCACTTTACTGAATTTGATGCATCTCTATTTAATTTTAAGTTCAGTTCAACCACTGGAGAGCTTTTCAAAAGGATGAATTATTGTCATGGTCACCATCATCATGTGAGGTCGGGGCTCACGTTACAGTGCGTGCATGGAGGTCACAGGACAACTCTGTGGAGCTGACTCTTTCCTTCCACCTGTATGTGGATTCTGGGGATCTGATCCATGTTGCCAGGCTTGCTGAGCAATCATCTTTATCTCCAGAACCATCTCCATTGGCCTGAAGAGCTTTTAAAAAATGCCTGGAACAACTTGGGTATAGCAATCTCCTTTTTCAATTGGAAATTTATGAAATCTAAATACAGATTACTTCCTCTCCTCCTCCTCCTCTTCCTCCTCCATCTCCTCCTCCTCCATCTCCTCCTCCTCCATCTCCTCCTCCATCTCCTCTTCCTCCTCTTCTTCCTCCTCCTCCTTCCTCTCTCTCTCTCTCTCTCTCTCTCTCCTTCCTTTATTCTCTCCTTCTTTCTCTCCCTTTATTCTTTTCTTCTTTTTGAGACAGGATTTTGTTACACAGCTAGCTCTTCTGATATTTGCTTTGTATCCCACACTAGCACTCAAACACACAGCCATTTCATCGCCTCAGCCTCGTGAGTGCTGGGATTACAGGCATGTGTCACCACACCCAGTGCAGATTGCTGATTTCTAAAAATTAATGTCCAGATTTAGATGTGCTTTAAATATGAAGTCCATACTGTATTTTAATGACTTAATGAGGGGAACAGAATAATAAAAGGCACTCACTAATAATTATTTTGATGTGTTGAAATGAAAATTGTTAAATTAACTTTTATCTGTTTGATCAAGGTAGCATCATTGGTTTGGGGTTTCAGTATGAGTTCACTTTACTTCACAAGCCTTACATTTTCCATTCACCCAAGCTGCCTAGGAAAGACTTAGGGATGCAAAGAAGTCTCTAGTACTTGACTGACAGAGAGACGTGAATGTCAGAGACTTGAGAGCTTCCAACCTCAAAGAACTTCAATCCCTCAGGTCAAAGAAATCCAGCTTTGCTTGTGTGCCTGAGTGTGTGTGTGGGGGGGGGGTGTATATGAACACACATGTATGGTGTATACACACACTTGATTGTGCAGAGGCAAATGGTGGGTGTTGGTGTCCTGTTCTTTCACTTTCTCCCTCACTGCCCCAATGCTAGTGTTACAGGTGTGTGGCCATGCCTGGCTTTTTACATGGATGCTGGGGATTGAACTCAGGTCCTCATGCTTATAAGTCAATCCACCTCTCCAGACCGAGAACGCAACTTTTAAAAGCATTGCTGTCACCATAGCCCACAGCAGAAGAAGTTCACCTATGTGGCTCTTTCATGCCTTCCTGAGTTCTGGTTTTTCTCCTTTCCTTTCTGCCAGTGAGTCCAGGGAGATGAAAGCGGCAGTTCAAAACCTCTACTGAAGGGTCTTCGCATTCCGGTAGGGTTTGGGTGTCCCCTGCCCCAACCAGAGACAGTGAGAATATGTGAGCCAGGTTCTTCTCAATGCTGAGAATCAAGCCTGTTGCCTGCAATGTAGGCAATGAGTCCATTAACATTTGCTGAACTCAGCTTCACGCTGGGAGCTGGGGCGGGTGTGAAGGAGATAAGAGGAAATGGAATGATCTAGAAAGTAGAAGCAGCATGTTTTCAGAGCAATAATTCTTCCCTGTCATGGCCTCTGCTCTCAAGACATTCTTTTTTCATGATTTAGAAGAGGGACTTTGGAGACAGACAAACAGTGATTTAAACCATCACTGCTAGTCACCAGCTGCATGCCCTGGCAAAGTCAGTCAGCCCAGCTAGCTGTAACCTGGTTTGGGGCACAATACACATGGGATTGCTCTGGAAGCTGATGTCTGTGAAATGTCGAGGTCTTGGCACATGGCAGCCACTGTTACTACCCTTCACCCTGAGGCTCCGACCTCACTTCTCTTGTTCAACTCTGAGTGGATTTGAGAGTGCAGAGGACCATTAATTATATATTCCGTCCTTGGCATCTTGGTGACTTTGGGGCCTCTCAGCCTTTGTCTTTGCACAGGAAGAGCCCTGCTCTCACCAAGGCCCCATGCTCTCCTCCTTCCTCCCATCTTTCTCCTTAATCTTATTAGAGCTGCCGCTCCTTCACAACTTAGCTGCTGGTTTCCCTGACTCTGCAAACATGGCATCCTCTGTTCCTGAAGAGGAGATGGGGGCTCTGGTTGCCACGGTAACAAGAGTTTCTCTCTATGAAAAGACTCCCTGCTTGGCCTCCAGGCCTGCTCAGTTTGCACCTTCTTTGCAGCTACCAGACTATAAGATGAGACACCACTTCACAGAAAGTAAAGAGCACTCGAAATAAAATTCCCAAGGAGCAGGTGGGAGGCTTTGCCTCCTAGAGAGCCCAGCAGCCAGGAGCACTGGCTTTCCCCCTGTCTCATACCTTTGATCTCCCACAAAGGATTCAGCCTAGAGTAGAAGAGGAAGGCCAGGTCCCTTCCTTGAGCCTCTCTCACTGGGAGATCTTAGACAGAGTCTTGGTATCTGGTTGGGAAGGACCATCTGTTCTGGCAGATGTTACACAGCAGATTGGAACCAAACCTGAGTGGGTTCAAAACTTAGCCTTGGAGCTAGGGATGTAGCTGTATCAAGTGAGGATGGACCGACTGCTCCAACGTATGGTTGAGGGAAGGTTTTTATTGTAGATATAAGAGAGTACAGCCAGAGGCGCCTGGAAGAGTCTGGAACAGGGAAAGAAAGTAGTAGATTAAACATGGCCGGCAGACTGAAACAGGCCATAAGAGAAGAGAGAGCGAAGAGGGAGAGGGCCAAAAGAGAGGATCATGAGCCAAGAGGCCACATGGCCCATATGGCAGGGCTCTATAGGAATGAGAAGCTTGGGGAAGGGAAGCGCATGAACTGGAGAAGTTTAGGGTAGGGGCAGGGTGAGAAGAGCTGAGAGGAGCCAGGATGCATGGGCTCTTTAACAGGGGCTTGCAATGCTGAGAAGCTGGAGGCCAGCACACACTTTGGTATGCTAATAGACACCACAGTTAGCCATTTGTCCTGTTTCTTTCAACTGGGCAGTAGTTCAGTTGGGAGAGTCATTGCCTAACTAACATTCATGAGACCCTGGGTTCCATTGCCACCATCACACACACAGATGTGGTGGTGCACACCTGTACACCTAGCACTCAGGGGGAAGAGGGAGGAGGGCGACAAGTTCACGGTCTTCCTTAGGTACACTGTGAGTTAGGGGCTAGCTTAGGGTACATGAGGCCCTGTCTCAAAAAAACAACAATATTTATTTTTAAAACACTCAATTTTCCCTTCTAGTGGAGTGATCTCAGGCAAATCTCTTCTCCTCACGTGTATAAAAACCTCATAGGACTGATGTAAGATCACAAGAAGAACCCATTCAGGGAACTGACTCTATAAGTGCCCAAGAAAGCCTTGTTGAATTCACCATTACAAATGTATAACGTGTGTGATAGATATGTGTGTGCACATATGTCTGGTGGGTGGGGAAAGCAGATTGCACCCTAAATATATAGGACATTCCTTTACTTATAATAGAAATAGCATAGAAAATGGCTGGTGGTGATCCCTTGATAAAACTCAAGGTATTGGAAACCATACATTCATGTGTGTATCCTAGGAAACAAAACCTCCAGGGTGTTTTCACGCTGATGTATGCAAAAGATGTTCACTGTTAACAGGAGAAATTGAGAAGCAATCTAATAACCTATAAGTTGTAAGTGTAGTGTATTGTATGCAGACCCGAGTACCTAATTATGAATGAAGTAGTTCATTGGCACATCTTCAGAACACAGGGTGAAAGTTGAGAACAGTGTGTCCCATAGCATGTCATACATATTGTCTATACCCTGTGCAATCCTGATCTTGACTGATCATAAAAGCTAAGCAGGGTGAGGCCTGGTTAGTACTTGGATGGGAGAATACCATCTGTATACAATTCAGCTCATATCCTAATACTGCCCTCTGTGCATGGATGAATTTTTGTGTAATAAAAATACAAAAACACGGAAGAAAAGATGCACACACCACACTGGTTCCAGGGGATGGATGCTCTGGGTGGCAAAGACATGGGAGTCTTTTGATAGTATCTGTATGCTTTTCATTCTAATTAATAATTTCCTTACAAGAGCTGGGCAAATATGGCAAATGAAAACATAGTTTAAGTCTGAAGGATAAGACTTATGACATAGTCGTAAGTTTACATTACATTACCTAGTCATACTATGACTATGGCTTGTTTAAAACACTCATAGTACATTTGTATGTTTGTGATAGCTGTCAAAACACTTCTGGAAGGTTCTGCAATAGAGTAGTAACGACATCCATCTTTGAGGGCCATCAAGATGGCTCAGTGGGTAAGGCACTCGCTGCCAAGCTTGGTGACCTGAGTTCTAGCTCCAGAACCTACGTGGTGGAAAGAGGGAAAAGACTCTCAAAAATTGTCCTCTTACTGCCACAAAGAAGCTGTGACATGCATACTAAATAAATAAATAAGACCTACCTTTGAAGGTAGCATTATTGACATTTTTCTGCACTTTCAAAATTCTGTAACATTTACTATTTTTTTAACTAAATTTACTGAAATTTCATTGAAAAAAAATAAGAATTGATGAATGCATATGTGGGAGGCCCTTGTAAATCACTGGAGTCATGGTGATGTGCTCTGCCAAATGTCTTCTTACCCTTTCTTGGTTGGAAAACTATGATTTTCACTCTCTGCAATGGTGCCCGGAGGTAAATTTATTGGTAAAGAGACAGGACGTAAGAGACGAAGGAATTTTCAGGAACGATAGAGCTCCTAAGAGGCAGAGTACGGATCTGAGCCCAGACTGGGACTGTTCTGGACTCCATTAATTATCACTCAGTCACCTCAGGGTGACTCACACAAACCCTGGTTACCTTTGTGATGGACGGACGGACGGATGGAAGAGTCTTAAGGCTTACTTCACTCCACCAGTGTTCCCTGAGCTAAACCCAGGCCAGCTGGTCTTCTGTAAGGAAGTGGAGGTCCGGGACCCTGGCATGCCTTCTGCCCATCATCCAGCTTGCAGGCCCAAGTGTTAAGAATTCCATCTATAGGACGTAGATGCTGACAGAAGTGAACAAGGAGGGCAAGGACTGCTCTGTTGAGGCAGGGTAGCCAGCAAATCCAGGAAGATCTTGGCTTTGTTTTCTCGGTTCTAAGAATCACAGCCAGGGTCTAGCCTATGCTAGGTAAGTAAAGGTTCTGCTTGGAACCACATCCTCAGCCCATTGTTCTTTTGGTGTTTGCTTTTGTTTTTTAATAGGCTGCCCTTAAACGTTGCTGCGTAGCACAGGTAGAGGCCTTGCACTTCCGATCCCCTACCTCAGCCTCCACAGCTAAGGTTACAAATGTGCACCACCGTGCTTGGCTAAATTTAGGAAGTTACTGAAGGAGAGGTCATTGACCTTCAGGTTAGTGACCCTTCAGGAGGGAACTTCTCACTGGTCTGGTGAAACACATCCACACGTACCAAGAACTCCCCCTCTGCCTAGTGGTTGAAATATATTATATCACAGGAGGGAAAGCTATGAAACCCGTCTCAGGGGCCAGGGAGACTGCTGCCGAGAAGAGCTGACTGATCCTCCAGAGGACCCAGGTTCAATTCCCAGCACCCTCAGGGCAGCTAGCAACCACCTGTAACTCTAGTTCCAGGGGCTCTGACACCTTTTTTTGGCCTCCACGGGCAGTGCACACACAGTACACAAACATACGTGCAAGCAAAACACCATACGCATAAATAAATCTCAAAAGAAAAAAGTCCACCCCATTAAGTTATCAGCCCTAGGTCACACAGCTTAGAGATAACAGAAGGAGAATTAGATCCAGGTTAGCTCTCCAGATCCACTCTTTCTAATATAGCGTGTAGCCTCAACATATGAGAGGAGGTAGAAACTGCATACTGGACGGCGGGTGGGGTGAACAAAGGCCTGGAGGTAGGATGAGGCTGGCGTGTTGGACTAGACTCAAGAGATTCAAGTGAAGAAGAAAACTGTCTAGAGCTTGGCTGCCTGTGTGAAAGCTGAGCTAGCTTCTGTAGGCTGGAAGGGGCAGAGGTTGAAACTGCTGCGCTGAATATCACCTCCTCGGGCCTGTCCCCACCCACTGGCTTGAGTGGGGTAGGGGGCTGCAGTGAGGCCTTCTGGGGATGCTGGGGCAGCAGTTTCTGGGCAAACAAAAGTCTGAATGTGGGCAAGAGATGAACAGCCTCCCTGATGTGGGGTGTGGTTTGGGGGCCAAGGATGATGACAAGACCTTTCTAAGACAGCCGAGATCTCCTAAGAGAAGGCTACCTTGGTGTTGGGTGTCCAGAAGCCACTAGAAGTCATCTCTCCTCAGAAGGAAACACAGGCTGCTCCAGGCTGGACCAGAGCCCAGAGTACCCTAGGCCTCAGGAACAAGCCCTAGCTCAGCAGCCAGGCTTACAGGCATCTCTCCTGTGTCCATGGGCTTCATAATCCAACAGGCCTCCTTTCACCCAGCTTTGTGTGAAGTCAGGAGTAATGCCAGCTTCAAAAAGGAGCTGGGGATGAACTGAGGGTGCACATCCTGATGCTTCATGACCACCATGTGTCATTAACAGTTGAAGTCTATAAGTCACCAATGCCCACATAGATCTGTCATAGGTTCAGGGTTCACTAGGCCTAGGGAATGGGGGGGGCATCTGAATGCCCACCATGAACCATTGTTTTATATAGTAATGTGCTCATTCATCTATGTTAGAGACCCGTGGAATCTCAGGTTCCAGATGAGAGCATTGAGGTTCTTGTTAAGCAACAAGTCCAAAATTAGATAGCAGATGTCTCTGCATCCAAACCCATACTCTGAACTACTTGGCCATATGGTTATCCTATACAACACTCTGTAAGTCATGTTGTAGATGCTTCTGTGACAACTCCAGGTCTTTCCAGTGACTGTGTCTTTAAACTCTTAGTCTGGGAGGTGTTGGTTGTTCATTCTTCTACAGATTCCTTTTTTCTTAGCCAGCTCTGTGCCAGCCTGTCCCGGTAGAGTTCACAGATGACTATGATCATCAAACAACCTAAGCTAACTAACATGTACCTTTTCAGAGGGTGAGTGGGCAAGATGTAGTT
>CABHPH010157302.1:0-19215 GCA_902168325.1 Peromyscus nudipes | reverse complement strand
GAAAGAAAGAAAGAAAGAAAAAAGAAAAAAGAAAAAACAACCAATCAACCAAACAAATACAAACAAACAACCTGAAACAGTAAGGTCATTGTTATTATCTTTTGAATCTGGGCAATTTCACAGGTCTCTATCTTTTCTGTACCACTTGGTGTTTAATGTATCTCTTAATCAACAATAACAAAAACATCAGCAAGATGGAGATAAACCTACAGACACACACACACAGAGGAGATTCTGATAACACCCAGCTGAAGGTCGTTAAATGCTCCCTCTTTAAGACTTTAGGAAAATAATTCACTTAATTATGCATGTGTCTGTTGTCATTCCAGACATACATGTATGAAATTGCAGTGCTTGAGAATACAGCCTTGCACCATCATGAGATTTGTTTAAGGGGGTCTCATGCATAAGATGGTCCCAAAATATATTGGCTAACAACATCACAGTCATTTTAGTTTTCTAAGTACAGGATATGATGTTCACAAAGCAACACAGTTGGTCCTCAGGTGGCTTGTTTCTCAGAACACATCGCTGCCCTGAAGTGCCGTGTGACTGTATGTACAGACAAGATATAAAGGTCCCTTAGTTAGACCTGAGTTGGGTAGTAAAAACTGATGCTGTTATTTTGTATAATTAACCAGAAAAGGAGAAGACGGTCTTCAGCTTCCTAGCCTTGTGAGAAAGTTATGTGCCCTCTTCCCAGAAAGGCAGACTTGTCTGATACACAGATTTGTAGACGACTGAGAGGGCCCCAGAGTACTTAAAATTCATAGCTTTGGGCTGGGGAGACAGTTCAGTGTGTAAAAATGTTTGCTACTGCAGAGTTCAGATCCCTGGAATTCCAATAAAAGCAGTAACACATGCATCTGAAGTCCCAGCTCACCCTAGGGAGAGACAGGAGGCAGAGACAGGACAATCCCCAGAAGCTGGAGGCCAGCTGGTCTGGCTTATGCAGTAGTGCAGAGACCCTGCCCCAAACAAGATGGAAAGGGAAGACTGACCCCCACACAGGCACCTTGGCACACACAGGCACCTTGGCACACGTGCCCACACCCATACACATGTAAGTGCACATGCGTGTGATTTTTTTTAAACTAAAATTTCACACCTTCCATGTACGTACATGCACATGTGCACCAGCCCACACAAATACGGACACATACTTATGCATACACACACACACACACACACACACACACACACACACACACACACAATGCCCTTTAGGACTCAGCCTAGTTGGATCTGACAGCCCACAGTACCTTAGACAGTCAAATTAGCAGTTCTCATTCTGGAGGACATGCTTCCCAGTCTTTTCTGAAGTTACTTTCCTTCTCCCTTCTTGCTAGTCCCTGTTTTCATCAAGCAGGAGGCCTTGCATGCCTTTCCCTGCCAGCTAGTCGAGAGGCCATTCCCCCCGGAGCTGGCGACACACAACCTATTAATAAGCAAACAGCAAACAGAATGAGCTGGCGCTCTCTCCTCATGGCTAAATTCCTCTGCCACCGATTTCTCCAGCACTTCCCTTTAGGGTTTTCCTGTGGAGTCCCATTCATTTAGAGGGAATGTGGAAATGCATTTAATGCTTCTTGTTGTAAGCAAATGCTGATTCTATGTGGAGAATCAAACACCTCCCCTCTCAGCGGCTTTCCAAACCCATCTGGTGGCCCTGGCAAAGCCGGAGCATTGCTGTGCACACATGTGCCTCCCTTGCCAGGGTGAGGGGACAGGGATGTGGCATGCAAATCTCTAATTTCATTCATGTGCTTCATTTTTGCTCTGCGTTTCATATTTCAGCTAAGCCATGGTCTTGGGCTTTACCTCAGTTTCCCCAACTGTGAAATGTTGACAAGGGTCTATTGTGGGATAAAACTTTTCCTGGGGAGACACAACACACACACACATGTACTCACCCCAGATAACGATCCCACAACAGACCAAAGTATGGATATCATCAAAGTCCAACGTGGTGAACCAATGCGTTGTATTGGGGTTCCTTACAGGAGTGTGGGGGAGGGGTCACTCACAGATGTAGAAATGACTCAAAGACAGCTGTATCACCACAGCCCATCCCAGCATGACTGACAGCTCACAAAGCTGGGAACCTGGAGCACACTCTACAGCCTGAAGGCAGCTCAAAGCGTTGGAGTGTGTCCTTTCCAGGTGCCTCAGTTGGTCTAAACTGCTTCCAGGCAGCTTGGCTGGTTTCTGCTTCTTCCAGGCAACCCATCTGGTCTCAGAGTCTTCTTTGTAGCTTGGCTTGTCTGAGAGTGACCCTCAGCCTTCTTTATTGCTTACTCTGGCAGGAAGAAACCTGGTCAGTTTCAGGGACTTCCTGAAGCTATTTTGAATGTTATAAACCCCTGTCTTAGTTAGGGTTCCTATTGCTGCAACAAAACACCATGACCAAAACCAAAAGTTGGGGAGGAAAGGATTTATTCAGCTTATACTTCCACATTGCTGTTCATCATCGAAGGAAGTCGGACATGAACTCAAACAGGGCGGGATCCTGTAGGCAGAGGCTGATACAGAGGCCATGGAGGGGAGCTGCTTACTGGCTTGCTCTTCACAGCTTTCTCAGCCTGCTTTTTTTTTTTTTTTTTTTTTTTTTTTTTTTTTTTTTTTTTTTTTTTTGGTTTTTCGAGACAGGGTTTCTCTGTGTAGCTTTGCGCCTTTCCTAGAACTCACTTGGTAGCCCAGGCTAGCCTTGAACTCACAGAGATCCGCCTGCCTCTGCCTCCCGAGTGCTGGGATTAAAGGCGTGCGCCACCACTGCCCGGCCATCAGCCTGCTTTCTTATAGAACCCAGGACCACCAGTCCAGGGATGGTACCACCTACAATGAATTGAATGATCCCTCATTGATCATTAACTGAGGCAATGCCTTACAGCTGGATCTGATGGAAACATTTCCTCAGCTGAGGCTCTTTCCTCTCTGACGACTCTAGCATGTGTCAAGTGGACACACAAAACCAGCCAGGATACCCACCGCATCCATACTCAAAGAACCAACCATAATTAAATACAGTAGGCTACGAAGGAAAGAGGAACGGAGGAGGGAGAACTTGCTGGGAGGAAGAAAGGGTTCAGTAGGAATATGAGAGAGTGATTGAGGAGATGTGATCAAAGCATACTGTGTGTGTGTGTGTGTGTGTGTGTGTGTGTGTGCGCGCGCGCAGTGGGGGTTGAGGGGGACAGAGAAAGACAGACAGATGAAGAGAGATTGTGAAAGAATAAATACATTTTTTAAATGAATTTTTAAAACCCAAAAATGAACCCAGGCCATGGTGGTGCACACCTTTAATCCCAGCACTCAGGAGGCAGAGGCAGGCGGATCTCTGAATTTGAGGCCAGCCTGGTCTACAGGACAGCCAGGACAGCAAGGGCTACCCAGAGAAACCCTGTCTCGAAAAGAGAATGCCTTTAATTTCTCAATTTTGAGCTGGGAACATTGCCCTGGCTTTCCTCAGTTCGGTTGGAGAGAGAAGACAGCGATGAAAATTTCTTGCCCAGAGTGAAGGGCAGGGAATCTAACCAGAAGAGAACTGCAGGCCAACAGTGTCAGGTGCATTTTGTCTTCTTATCTTGATTTTTGTTTCAATGACTTGTTTCAAGAATAAAGACAATGATCACACGAATACACAATGAGGCTTGTTTGAGGGTGGCAACCCCCACAGACAGTTTCAGCAGGTCTGCCCCACTTCATGTCATAGCAGCTTGTTTACAGAAAGCCATCATGGGCCGTGCAAGCCCTGACATCTAGCATCATGTGCAAGACCTTTGTCAACGCTGTGCACAATGGTGGTCTGTGGTACAAAGTACAAAGGCAGCACATGTATCGCTTTCTAGGTTAGGAAGGAAAAGGCTGGTTTTCCTGTGTTTGGAATGACCTGCCAGCAGCAAAGGCAAAATCTTTGGCACCCACTCTCTTGTTTTCTATGTCTTTGTTTCGGTTTCAGTTGGGCCAGAAGGCGCCTTTCTTTCTGGTATCGTCATCAATAACAACACATCTGAGCATGTCAGCCCTAAGGTGATTTAGTCAGCAGCACAGCAGGTGACCCGAAGAATGATGACCAGATATGCCTGTGTCATTTCCAACATGTCCGGGATTTGAGGTCCAGCGACTACCTGGTGATAGCGTCTTATACCAAAGCTCCTAGAGCCCTCCCAGTCAGGCTTCATTTGGGGAAACATAGGTATAATATTTACTACCTGAAGAAAGCACAAGCTTCATTGATTCCTTGATGTGAGAGGTGAATCTAACTTTATGATCTAATATAAACTATAAAGTAGATTAAGCTCCGTCAGGTTTCATCAGAAGTGATCATGGTGCTCCTGTGGGTCTGCTCCCTTAAACACTCTACATTCCTCCTGCTTCACCTCCTCCCCAATTCCACTAGGAAGAGGGAAAACTGTTACTTTTTATGCTCCACTCATCTGACAAAGGAAGCATACACAGTCAGACATCCCTCTGCACAGTAGCCTACGATCAGGAAAAATGGCTTGCTTTCCGAAATCATGCAATGTATTTGTTGTGTATTTATTTCATGTGTATGAGTGCTTTGTCTGCATTTATGTCTGTGTACCGTGTGGATGCCCGGTGCCCACAGAGGCCACGTGGATCCTGAGAAATCAACCTCTGATCATCATTCTTAGTGGCAAGCATCTTTACCCAGTGAGTCACCTCACCAGCCTGCTGTTCTTAAATTATTGATTTAATCACCTTATTAGTTATTAGTCTGTTTAAAATTTCCTTTTTGTGGTGCTGGAGAGATGGCTCAGAGATCAAGAGCACTGGCTGCTCTTCCAAAGGTCCTGAGTTCAATTTCCAGCACCCACAGGGTGACTTACAACCATCTGTAGTGGAATCTGATGCCCTCTTCTGGCATAAAGGTGTACAAGCAGCTAGAGCACTCGTATACATTAAATAAATAAGTAAACTTCCTGTTTGTGATTCAATCCTTGCAGGGTGTGTGTTGCTACAAATGTGTCCCATTTCTTCTAGGTCATCCCACTTGACTGGTCTTTTAATCATGTCTGCTGCTGTGGCATTGGTTGTGATGTCTCTTTTGTTTCAGATTTCAGTTATTCAATTCACCTCTCTTTTTTTCTAGCTAATTTTGGCAAGAGTAGATGAAGTTTGTTGATCTTTTCAAAACACGTTGTTTTGGTGATTTTTCTTTTTGTTTTCTATTTTATTAATTTCCACTTTGATCTTTATCTCTCCTTCCTTCCAAGAGCTGTTAAGTTTAGTTTGCTCTCTTAATGGTTCCCTGAGAGGTGAAGTGTTCAACTAGTTTTCTAGTTCCCTATAAACTCTTTTTTGATCCACTGGTTGTTCAAAACTGCATTGTCCAGTTTCCACAAACTTATGAATTTTCCAGTTTGTCTCCTAAGTTCTCATTTTGTTACATTGTGACTAGAAGGGATATTTCATCTAACTGCAGCTTTGGAGGCCTTTGTTTATTTGGGTTTTGTTGTTGTTTTGTTTTGTTTTTATAGAGACTTTGTACCTTGGAGACTGGGAAACACCGCATGTTGGATGGGATATTCTGTGCATGTTAGTTTAGGTTGAATAGATCCATGCTGTTGTTTGCCTTTGTTTTGTTTTTGAGACAGTGTCTCAAGTAGACCAGGCTGGTCTCAAACTCACTATGTGGCCAAGGATAATCTTGAACTTCTGATCCTCCTGCCTCCCCTTTCCAAGTCCTGTTACGGCAGGCATGTGCCATCTTTGATTTTATGCCATGCTGGAGACTGAACTCAGGGCTTCATGCACACTAAGCAAGCACTATGAAGTGTATCCACAGCCCAGAGTCCTCTTTTGAGAATTATCTTCTCATCGGTTCTTCTATCTACCGTTGGAAGCAGGTTACTGAAGTCTCTTACTCTTCCTGTGTTGCTCAGTCTCCTCTCAATCCTATCAATGTCTGCTTCATGGACTGATTCTGTCAGTGTTCATACACAGATAGATATTTGACATTGATATAGTATCATGTATTCACGATTGTTTGGCCCGTTATCCTTAGATAATATCTTCCTTTGTTCTAGTCTGGTAACGATTTGCTTCTGCCATGGCTAATCTTAACCATCAACTCAGATTGAAGGCCTCCTAGGTACCTAGGAAAGCAGACTTCTAGTGTGACTATGAGATCCCTTGTAAGGTAGTGAGATTCTGAGTGCTTTGCTTCAATCCAGTGGTCTGATCCACTGCTGGGCTGAAAATTAGAATTGACTATTGGAAGGTGGTATGTAAGATGGAGGTCACTGGAGGGTTGTCCGTTCCCAGCCCACTCCTCCCTCACTCTTCCCTTTGTGGCCCCCACAGGTGAGAGGCCTCTACCTCATACTCTGCCCACAGGCTCTTCTGCTTTGCCTCCTGTCCACTGCCATGAAGCTGGGAGATCACAGACCTGAACCTCAGAAACGGTGAGCTCAAATAAATCTTTCTTCCTTCTCAATTATCTTTCTCTGTCATGTGTCATAGCAATGAGACCCTAACCTACTATCCTCCCACTGTGTACACAGTGGACATTTGGGAAGTGGGTGGAATAGATATCACATTTTATTTATTTATTTATTTTTGTTGAAAACAGATTTTTTTTTCATACAACATATTCTGATTACAGTTTCCCCTCTCGCCAAGCCTCCCAATTTCTCCCTTCCCCTCCAGTCCAGATCTACACCCTTGTGTCTCTCCTTAGGAAACCAACAGGTTTCTAAGGAATAATAAATCCTTTTTTTAATAATGAATTTATTTATTTATTTATTTATTTATTTATTTATTTATTTATTTATTTATTTTATACCAGCTGCAGTTCCCTCCCCCTCTTCCCAGTCCCTCCCTTCCAACCCCAGCTCTTTTTCCCACCCCCCAATGGAATAATAAATTCTTATAGAAAGTGTAGAGTTGGATGCTAGGTGGTTTGAAGGCTGTTTGGTTCTGTTTACCTGATCCCGCTGATCTGTGCCTGGGGAGTTCAGTCCATCTACGTTCCAACAGTTCCTGATCTGCAAAGGTTGACTTTCACCGTTTTGCTGTTTTCTCTCCCTCTAGAGCGTCTCCTCCACACTCCTCTTTCTCAGCCCCTTCCCTTTTTGTTCTGTTAATGTTTGTTATGAGGAGCTTTCAGTTCACCCTCAGTCCCCTGTTATGAATAGGCATACCTCAGAGATATTGATGGTTGAGCTCCAGACCACTGCAATAAAGTGCACATTGCCATAAAGCAAGTCACATGGATTTATTTCCCAATGCAAATAAAAACTCTGTTTATGCTATGCTGGTAGTTTTTTACGTGTAAAACAGAATTGTGTCTTTAAAAACCATACATGTGGCTTAATTAAAAAACACCTCACTGCTAAAAATGCCAGTGATCATCTAAGCCTTTAGCAAATTGTAACTCGGTTTCACTGTTGGAAGATCCTGCTGTGGTATTACTGGCTGATGGCTAGGCAGGGTGCTGGTGGTGACTGAAGGTTGGAGTAGCTGTGGCAATTACTTAAAATCAGACAACACACAACATACACCTTGGTTTCCAGACAGAGAGAAATCAGTCTGGAACTGTCCAGGATAACCCTTCCTGCCGGCCAGCTTTCATAGTGCTAGAGGTGCTATTTAGGGTGCTAGGGGAGAAAAGACATCAGCAGACTTACCCAGTTCGGGACCCTGAATGCTGCAATACCCAAGTCCCAGGCAAGATGCGACCACTGATGCAATAGTGGCACTACTGTGTATGGAGGTAACGAACCACTCTCTTGATCGCATTTGAGGCTTGCTCCACATGAGAGATTCATGCCTAGAACTATAAACATGGTCAAAATCCATGATTGTATATATACGTTGTATATATGTATGAAAATGTCAAATATTGTTTAAAAATGATAACGAAGCTTGCCGTATCAACGGACTTCTCTTATCACGAAAGATTTTAGTGCCACACACTAATTTACTCACAGAATTTCTTTCAGAATTGGGGCCAGTTCTCTCAGACCCTGACTCTGCCTTTCCATCTAAGTATGTAATATTCTAATTCTTCTGTTGTCATTTCAACAAAGCCCATAGCACTTTCTCTAGAAACAGACTCCTCTGCCTTTCCGTAAGAAGCAGCTTATCAGCCATTAAAGCTCTACAATGATATTATAGCGACAATGCAATCATATCTCCAGGATTCATTTCCAACCCTAGGTATCTTCAGTTACTTTCTCCAATAAAGCCTTGAACCCCTCCAAGTCATCTAAGAGGGTTGAAATTAACTCTGCCAAACTCTTGGTAATATTGATGATTTTACTTCTTTCCCTGTTGGTTGATTTGCTTTATGCAGAATATATATATATATGTATATATATATATATATGTGTGTGTGTGTGTGTGTGTGTGTGTGTGTGTCTGTAAATATATTTAAACTTGTGAGTGAAATTAAAAGGCACAATTTGATGGTTAGCTTTAACGGTCAACTTGACACCTGGGAATTGCCTGGGAAGAGAGTCCCAGTGAAGGATTGTCTACATTGCCTTGCCCTATGGGCATGTCTGGGGGCGGGGGGTTGTGTTAAATAAATTAATTGATGTGGGAAGACTCAGCTCACTGTGGGCAGCACCATTCCCTAAGGAGGGGCTCCTGAGCTATGCAAGAGTGCGGAAAGCAAGCTGAGCACAAGCAAGTAAGCATGCATCAGTGCATTTCTCTGCTCTTGACTGCGGATGGCATGTGACCAGCTGTCTGAAGTTCCTGCTTTGACTTACCCACAATAATATACTGTAACCTGGATTTGAAAGCCAAATTTAACACTTTGTCCCCCAAGCTTCTTTTTGTCAGAAATGAAACGAGGACAGCCTGTATATTTTATTGATCTTTCTTTGTGGTTATGGTTGCAAGCCATAATATGTGTTAAAGTTATAACTGACAATGTAACTTCAATGGCATACAAAAATTCTATACTTCCATGCTCGTCCTATTGCTCTGTCTTATTACATCTTTATATATTGTATACTCACTAACATAGATTTATAATTTCTGTATTTGGTCATTTAATTTCATACAAGAATTAAAAATGAGTGTATGCACCCAAATTACCATACCACAGTTTACCGTATGTGTTACTCTCCCTGGAGAATTTTTTATTTTTAATTAGATTTGTGGGACTGTCTATCATCCATTTCTTTATGCCAAAGAACTTCCTTCTGCATTTATTCCTGAGAAGGTCTTGCAGTAATTAACTCCTTCAGTTTTTGTTTACCTGAAGAAGCCTTACATTCTTTATTTTTGAAGGACATCTCTGGGTCGGGTTCCAACCCTTGCGTATAACACTCCACCCTCTCTGACCTTCTAGGTTTCTGCTAAGAAACCTAATATTTTATCAAAGTTCACTTGCATGCAATGAGCTATTGTTTTCTTGCCTTTTTTTTTTAACCATCTTTACCTTTGAACTTTAACTCTCTGGTTGTAATTCTTCTGGATGCAGGTCCCTACTTTGTTTTCAATGAAGTTCTTAGACTTCTTAAATGTGCGTGTCCATTTTTCCCCTTTCATTTTGAGAAATGTCTGGCCATTATTTCATCAAATAGGTCTCTGCGCCTTTCTTGTCCTTCTGGAAATCTGCTAAGGGTTTCACTGCGTTGCCAAGCAGCGTCCTCCAAGCTCTTGGCTCTGTTAACTCTTTCTTCCTTTTTCCATTTTTGCTCCTGAGACACAGTGATTTCAGTTCCTCTGTGTGAAGTTGCTGATCTTTCCTCCTCCTGACCCACTCAGATACCGGGACCTTTTCAGAGACGTTCTCAGTCCAATGACGTTTCTCAAGTACAAGTTGCATCTGGATCTTTCGTGTGTCGCCTCATCCCTGTGTTACTTTTCCCACTTCACTCAGGCATCGTTCACTCAGTTAGATTCAGTCCTCTGTGCTCTCTTTTAATACTGGACATCTTTTGGATATTTTGAAGAAATATCTGTTAGGTGGTTCACACATTTGCATCTCTTCTGAGTCGGGCTCTGGAGTTTTAGAAAAGTTTCACACTTCTCATTCTGCCATGGTTCCCTGTTTCTTTGTGCACCCAGTCATGCCATTGATGGTGATGATGAGTTTAGACTTAGGTGTTTGGGAAAAAAGAAACAGCCACTCCTCTTGGACTTTACCTTGGCTTCATGCAGAGGGGGAAAAATAAATCACTCATCAATCAACCAAGATACAGATTCTAGTGCCACTAAAATCTTTTCTAACCGAAGTGTCTGTTCTGGGGATGACATGTGCCTTGGGTGTTCTCACATTCCCTTAGCATGCATCTGGAAAGCCTTTAATCTCTTGCTACTACTGGCATCTGCCTGTGGAAATGACATTCCAGTGTGCCGCTGGGACCACGCTGTTTGCAGTGGCGACCAGTCCTGTTCGTCCTGAGTCAGGTATAAGAGATACAGTCCCCAGAGTAGATGGAATATAGAACACACAGTCCTGTTTTTGTTTCTGCTCAAAGGAAGAATCCCTGGCAGGGGATGTTTCCTCTCAGTGGCACGGTCCTGGGTTAGACAATGTGGGAACTAAGGGGCACCAAAGCTGCCAACTTTCCTGCCCCCGGAATCTGGAATCCCTTCCTGATTTTATATGTTAGGGTGCTGAGACCTCAGCTGATCTCCAAAATTCTGAGAGTGTTTTTCTCTCAGCTCAGTCTCTCTGTGGAAGAAAGCTTCACTCTAAGTTTTATTGTTTAATAGTGAGAGTAAAAATTATACTTTCTAATAGAAGTGGTTCTCCATTTCATGGGTATCTCCTCACCTTTCACACCCCAAAGCTTTAGCTTTTCTAAAACTCACATTTATTACAACTACCATCATAGTTCCCTTTACCAGACTTCAACTCTCTCTTCTAGATTAAGGGACACTAGAGAGACGGGAAGGGAGACCGGGAGAGTTGTGAGTATGTTTTAACCAAAAAACGAATGAATGAATTAATGAAGGGGTGAATGAATGAATAAGTGAATGAAATGAAAGGTCTTCAAATAACAAGACAAGAAATGTAACGAATTGAAGACAAAGAGTCAAGAATAGGTAAGTCGGGATCTAAGGGAAGAGCCACAAAGGAGTAGGGAAAATCACAATTCTATTTACATCTGACAAGGCCTGTGAGTGTTGTAATTCACACATTTTTATTTTAATTGACATGGAAATATGAGCACTGCCGCTCTAGAGTGCTTTAAAAATCAAATCTATAGCAAACAAGTGGTTTGCTGGGAGATTACTCGCCTGGGAAATGCTAAAACACATTGACATAAAACAATAAACTTATTGGACTTCCACAGATTTACGTGAACAACTGCGTGCTGACCACCCATCCTCGGAACTGGAGTCCTGTTTTATTTCCCATTTCCTGGTGCTGAGAACTAGGACTCGTTTAAGAAATACTGCAGTGGAAATGGGAGGTAGGGGAAATACCCACGGTGTCCTTTGCACCCCTGTCAGTCATCAGTAACGGAACTGTCCCAGGGTTCAGGACCACCAAAAGCACATGGGAGCCACCTGGCGATGAACGGTTACCCGACTCTTTGACCGTTGGCCGTGACTACCCTAATGTAGCTTGCTAAGCCGTGGGTGGCAGATTTCCTAATAGCTGGAAAGGAATCGATCTGGAGGTGTGGAGGGAGTGGTGGTTTAGTTTAACAATGGCGTGTTTTACCACCAGTGGCCAGCACCACGATACTGCTCTCAAGAAGACCCGTGTCATTAGCCTGATGTATAGAAATGGTGGCAGAAAACACAGGGAGCAGAAGCAATCACTCCACATCCAACGAACACCAGGGACAAAAGAGCAGAGCTGTAAATAAGCACCTTAAGGCTCAGGAACTAATAACACCTCTAAGGGTCTCCGTTGCTGTTATTGTTTCAAATCTGGCTAACATTTGGCCTCTCTTATTAGAACGGAAATGTTATCTGCAATTGCTATCCCCTTCCATATTTCAAAATGCTGTTTTAAAAGCAAGATATGAATACATTAGAGACTCTTTCACTTCTTGCAGAGGGAAAGTTCAAATGCAAGAGTCTCCATAATAAAGCCTACCCAGATATAACAAATGGGGCTGTCAGATTGATTCTCACTTGAGACACCAACTGTGGCTAATATTACTGGATATGCAGATGTTTTCTGTCTCTTTCTCTCAGACCAAAAAAAAAAGGAGCATTTAACTGGAATAATGATAAATTGGTATTAATATGAAAAGACTCTGCTGCAGTGTGACAAAGAACTCCACAGGTCAAGGTTGGAAGCACACGTGGGCAGCGGAGTCCTCACCTCTGTGCAGACCGGTCTTGGGAATTTATGAGCTGAACTATTCACTCCATCCGAAGACCACACAACACTCTTTTTGCAAAGAGAAAATAAGACCCTGGACTGGGCTAAAACTTCTGTTGGGAGAGACGAGGTCCCCTGCGGTGTCTGAAACACACTCCACGGTGCTGACACATGTAGACATTAAGGGCTTCGTGAAGAATCAAAGTGCTCACACAATTCTGTCGAGGGCTAGGAAACATGAAAGCAGATCCTGGCCATTCTTTATCCCCATGCCCAAGCCCACGCTTGCGCTCAGTAGGTTTCGCCGTCCCTGGAGGCACCTCTGGCCTCCCTCCTGGGGCTCCATTCCCAGTTACCTCCACATTTGTTTCCACTTAGGCTTTCCCAGCCTCTCACCTTCTTGTGCACTTGTGCGTGTGTGCACGTGCATGCACTCGGTCTGTGGAGGAATGTAAGGAAAACCTTCACACAGTTTCTTCTCCATAAGAAAGAAAAGGAAAGGAAAAAAATGGTGATGGGGGTAAAAGCGAATTGTCTGATGAGGCTTCTCCCTGACGAGGCGCTGCTTCCCCGAGAACACTGGGGAAACCCTCTCTCGAGTCGCTTGGCAGCCATCAAATGCTCTCTGCAGTTCTTAGGACCTGGAGTCTGTAAATGTGGAGACAGCCTTTTATTGTGCTTCGGAGACTTGACTCTGGACAAACAATTGAGTTCTGGGGGGTGGGGGACAGGGAGAGGTAATTCATCTGAAATTGCATGCTATGATATCCAGTCTGCACATGAACACGAGGAGCTGAGGCTAGGCCTCATCAACTCTCTACCTGGTAAAAATGGAAGTCAGAAACTCACAGGAAGTGATCAGAAAGCTTACCCATCAGGCTCTGAGTGGCCACACACTTTCCCACAGCAATCATCTGGGCAGTTTGCTGCAGCAGGCAGCCTCCAAATTACACTGAGTGTGTTACAGAACTCAACAAGAGACAACCACTCCTTTTCTCCAAGTGGGTTTTTTTTTTTATTCAGGATGATGTAGCAGAGCTGTTTGCTGTGATCAAAGATGACCACGTCTCTGCCATAGCAAGCCTTTGACATGGAAGCCAGCTGGAATGGTAGGTTGTCAGGGAGGGTTTGGTAGACAAGCAGCTCTGACTGGGGTGCAAAGGTGACGAGAACTGAGGAGAGCAGAACCTGGAGCTGGTCATACAGGCTCTGACCCTCAGAAACCGCCCCCTTCATTGTCTCTGGCAAACTCCAACAGTCACTGCGGTGTGCTTCCAGAATCAAGATTCCAGAATCAACTTCGTTATGAAGAGTTCTGCACTGAGGGCTTTCCCTCGAGCTCAAGGCCCCCGTTCCTGGCAATCCTGTCTGCTGTACAGCTTCATTTCAGCCTCACTGTCTTGGGTCTGTGATATCCCAAGTGCTAATGCAGAACTAGTTCTTTCCAGGGCCTCCCTGCCTTTCTTCCTCTTCCAGTGAACCGTGAGTTGATTCTCTTTACATTGGGGCAGCTTTACAGAAACAAATGGCTCACATCATCCTATGAGCAAGCTGATAGGAAGCTGGGGGCCCTCTGAGTTTCCTAAAGTCTGGACCAGTAGCTTTCACCCAGAGCTTCCTGCTAAGACTCAGGTATGCTGAGTCCCACTGCTACCAAGTAGAGACAATCATATCACCCTTCCCCTGAGCTGTTAGCTGGCTCCAGCGATGCTGTGACTGCCACCCACGTCTGACTGTAGCGTTTAATAACTGTGACATTGGGTATTCTGCTGTGAGAAATAAATGGTGTGATTCAAGTAAAACTCTGAGAATGGAGCTTGCCATGTAATACGTCCTAAATAAGTGTTGGCCACTGTTACATTTCCTTGAGTTTTTGTAGAGGATAAGAAGATAATTTGTGAAACTGCTGATGAATCTTGTAAGAATGTGGCTTCTAATATCCTGCTCTTGAAGGTTTATACAAGTTAAGCTCATGGGTTCTTGACAGTGCAGGAAACTTGTTGTAGTTAGAATGTAATTGGCCCCCATAAGCTCATAGGGAGTGGGACTATCGAGAGGTGTGGCTTTGTTTAAGTAGGTATGGCCTTGTTTAAGGAAGTGTGTCACTGTGGGCGCCCCCCCACCCCACCCCCGAGGTCTCTTGCTTAAGCTTCGCTTGCTCAGTGTCACAATCCCCTTTCTGTTGCCTTCTGATCAAGATGTAGCTAGCATCATGTCTGCCTGCATGCCACCATGTCCCACCATGATGATAACGGACTAAACCTCTGAAACTGTGAGCCAGCCTCAATTGTTTTCCTTTATACGAGTTGCCATGGTCACAGTGTCTCTCCACAGCAGCAGAAACCCTAAGACAAAACTTTTTGTCACTGACTCATCTGTGACATCCTTCTCACAGATGGTTCCCACGATGACTTTGAAGAGAGGATTTCCCAGGACCGAAGAATAGAAAATGCTGTTCTTGCTTCCATAGGGCTTTGACCAGAAGTACCGTGGTCCTCACTTTTGTGGGCCTGAATAAGTGCCGTTCCTATTCGAACTGAGGATAAGAGTCAAGGCCGCATGAATACAGACCTAAAGCATCCTAGTGGCAGGTAGATCAGTGGCACCAGAGGAGCAGGCCTTAATCCCTTCCTTGGCCAGGGTTCTCTGGTGCTCAAAACATCTTTCCATGCTCCCATTCTCTTCCACATCTCAGTACAACTCACTAGATACTGATTTTTAAAAAAAAAAAAAATTAGACTCCACATAAATGACACTGCCTTCTTCACAAAGCATTTACACCACAATTGAGCAAGGGCTTGATTTTGTGTGTGACTCTTATCTCCAAATGCAGGCTTCTAACAGCAATCTACTCAATTATTTACACCGTTCGGTAATAACCATGTATGGAAGCCCTCAGTATCTGTGCCTAGAAAAACAACAAGAACAAAATGCTCACAGATGGCTGTTGCGGGTTGACTTGTATAAACATCTCTCTTTCCGACCTTCCCAGGCTTTCTAGAATGCGCGTGGTGCATCGCGTGGTGCATTCTATTGACGAATAAATGGATGATGACAGAACTGTAGAATCCATGCTGGTGTTTGGTGTGACAAGGGCTGAAGGTGGGGCCTGGCCAGCAGGTACAGGGGACACTGATTAGAGTCTCACAGCCCCATCGCAAGCTCCCTGGATCTGGATATACCAGCATAGTTTATCAATAGGCCCATGACCCAGAGCAAAGTCAAATACATCCTGAAAAACAACACTGCCACTTCACAGTTATGTAGGGATGGATCTTACCAACATCTAAACATGGCCATATCTGTGTGTGTGTGTGTGTGTGTGAGAGAGAGAGAGAGAGAGAGAGAGAGAGAGAGAGAGAGAGAGAGAACAGCCACAGGACAGAAGCATTCTTCAAGGCAAGGTCAACACTCCTGCAACTCATTTGTCAAAAGACACATGTTCACTGACTTCAGGAAACACTGGTTCTGGGTGAAAAAAGAAAAGACTATTCATTGCCCCATCTCACCAGGAAAGGTCGCTTTAAAACTCATGAGCCAGAGGGACAGACACATGTAAACAAGAGACCCAGTTATCTTCCTCTTCCATTAATTTCTGCCGTTTATCCCTGAGTAACCCTCAGATTCCACAAAGCCCTCATTGTTTCTTTCTGAATATCCCAGGAAGTGAGATGAACTCTTGGTGAATAGCCAGATTAAGAAACTGAAGGTTGGAATGGGAAAGATGGTTCAGTGGTCAAGGGTGCCAACACTTCTTCCAGAGGACCCTCCCTTGATTCCCAGAACCCACATAGAGAGGCACATAATTCAGTTCCCTCTTCTGACTTCTGAGAGGCTGCCCTCTTGTGGCTTCTCTGTGCCCCTGCACATACGTGGTATGCACACATGTGCACACCACACTGACACACATACATACACATGAATAAAAAAACTAAAATAAATCTTAATAAAAGAAATAGATGGTTTGCTTTTCCTTTTTCTTTTTTAAAATAAAGAAAAAGGCATGAAGCCCCCGAAAGCTTTAAAGTTTATAGGCCGTTTAGATACCAGGGCTTAGTGCATCTATTTAGTTAGTATTTACTGGACACCTGTCATGTGAAGAGTACTGTAAAAGAATAATAGGATGATGAAGACGCAATCCTCACCCTCAGGAAACATTTCCCTCCACCAGGGTGACAGCCTGATGGGAAGGGCCAGAGGTGCAGGAAGAACACACCCAGGTGAGCTTGGAGACATGTGGGTTCCGAGCCTTTCCTGGCTTGCATGGGTTTGCGTCTCACTCAGTACCTGGCTTGTGTCTGCTATGAACAGAGCTAAGACTCTGCTCTTCTTTGTGGGACTACCACAAGGAGTAAATGAGATGCTGGGTGAAGAGAAACTTAGAAAACAGCTACTCAAGGGCTGGGGAGATGGCTTTGTTGTAATTGATTGCCTTGCAAAGCATGAAAAGCTGAGCTTGATCCCCCAAACCCATATAAAAAGGCGAGGTATGGCACATACCTCTCATCCCAGAACTTGGGGGGGAAAGGTGGGCAGATCTCCATATAACAAGTTCCAGGCTATCCAAGGCTACATCGTGAGGACCGGACTCAAAAAGCCAAACAGAACAGTGACAAGAAGAAGGCTGGATATGGTGGTCCCAGAGCTGAGGAGAGAAAGGCAAATCCCTGGGGCTCACTGGCCAGACAGCCAATGCAAATCAGTGTGGTCCAGGCCAGTGAGAGGGATGGTTTCAAAAAAACAAAGAAGGCAGGATGTGAGGAACAGTATTTGAAGTTGTCCTCTAGCCTCCACATGCACACAGATGCACCCACCCAAACATGTGTGCGTGCGCGCACACACACACACACACACATACACACACACACACACACACACACACACACACACACGCACGCACGCACACGCATATGCACACACACAAGACAGAAAGAGACAGACAGACAGATAGACAGACAGACAGAGACAGAGTTTTAGAGATGTTATCAAACAATACAAATAAAAGATGCTACCATTGTCTCTGTCAAAGTCTTCATTTTTCAGACTCTTTAAAAACATTGCCAGTGGGTTTAAGTTTTTCTTCAGCTCTGGGTGCGTCTGAATGGAAGACAGCTGAGTGCCATGAAGAAGGATAAATGACATTTTACCTGAGACCATTTTCCCTCCTGAGTTGTGTGAGTTTGGGAAACAGCTCGTCTGTAGCCCTCAGCTTCCCGTTTTTGAACATGCCTTTCATTTCAAGAGTTAAGGAATTTACAAATCATCTGCTTGGGTCCCTGGAGAAAGTTCAACAAGGTGGTTTGAGGAAGAAATTTTTCATGTCATTTTCTTCTAAATGTCTCTTTCTGAAAACTAAAAGGATTTGGTTCAAGGACATCACACACTGAAGTATTGACTGTTTACACAACTCAAAATAAAAAATTTTTTAAGGAGGTGAGTAGACTTATTAATTCAGTGGTTTATTGAAATTCCACAAACTTTCTATGTCATTTTACTCAAACCTACAAGTTTGATGGTTTTCTCTGGACACTTTGGGTTTGCTTTTTCTTAAACAAAATTAAGGATTGAGCTACATTAAGGCAATCCCATTTCAACTTTCAAATTTTGTTTTCTCTTTCTTTATTTTTCATCCTTCTTCTTTTTCCTTTTCTTTCTTTCTTTTTTTTTTTAAGACAGAATGTCTCTATATAGCCCTGGCTGTCTTGGAACTCACTCTGTAGACCAGGCTGGCCTCGAACTCAGAGATCGACCTGCCTCTGCCTCCTGGGTGCTAGGATTGCAGGCGTGTGCCTCTATGCCCAACTTGTGTTTTCAACTGTTACAAGTCTTGGTTCCTTAAATGGTTCATTCTTTATTTGAACTGATCAAGTGATGTGGTATCATAAAGAAATAGATGGATCTCCATGGTTTTTCATTTGCGTGGTGGTCCCTTCTTATCCATGGTTTCAGCTACCACAGTCAGCCATAGTCTGGAAATACTAAGCAGAAGATCCCAGAAATAAGTAATACATATGTTTTAAATTGTAAGCGTTGTGAGAGCTTAAGAAATCTCATGCAATGCATTCTGTTCCCTCCTGCCTGGGATGTGAGTGATCTCTTTGTTCAGCATTCACATGCTTTATACACTACTTGACTGTCAATCATCTGTCAGATGTCTGGTCTACCATATTGACTGTTCATGATTCGGTGTCTGTATTCAAGTAACCCTTATTTTCTCGGTCCCAAAACACAAGAGCAGCGGTACAAAGGGGGGCGCCAGAGAATGAAACATCTAAGGATGATGAGCTAGTGTGAGGCAGTCTGGGCATACAGAAAAAGCCAAAAGGTAGCAGATACAGAGATGGATGCTGTATACCATCTCAGGCATCCACTGGAGAGCTTGGAACAGATCCTCCAAGGGTATGGAAGATGATTGCATTCTTCAGCAGGGGTTCCGGACCCAGCCTTTGACTCTCATCTCTCCTCTTCATGGTCCTCACGTTATAGGGCAGAAGAGTCCCCAGCACCGCTATCACTGCTGTATCCCCATTATGGCACACACTTTCCTATGCCTGTGCTTTATGTTGTCTGCCTGCAGAACCCTACCCCGCCACACTCAACCAGCAAAATCCTTTAACAGGCCAAGGAGTCGGCACAAATGCCTTCCCCACTGGGTCCCTGTCCTTCATAGGTGCCCTCATCACTCTCCTTTGTAATCCTCCTTGCCTTATGCCTAATTTAATCTATTTCTTTGTGGGCACCGTGGAGTGTCCTCCTGAGAATGTAGCCCATGTCTTCACTGTGCTGAGCAGGTAGAATCCCAGAGGTCAATCCTGTCCCACTTTTCTTTGGTTCTGACGTGATTCACTCCTTATATGGAGAAACTTGCCCATCAACGGAGAAGGAAAGCCATTAATTACTTGAGTGAGTGAGGTCAAAGGCATCATTCGTTCAAGAAATGTGTT
>CABHPH010157301.1:0-19563 GCA_902168325.1 Peromyscus nudipes | reverse complement strand
ACAATGAAGAAAGAAATTGAAGAATATATCTTAAGATGGAAAGATCTCCCATGTTCATGGATCAATAGAATTAACATAGTAAAATGGTAATCTTATCAAAAACAATTTACAGATTCAATGCAGTCTCCATTAAAACTCCGCCACAATTCTACATGAATCTTGAAGGACGATTCTCAGCTTCATATGGAAAAACAAAACAAACAAACAAACAGACAAAACAAAACAAAACTGGATAGCTAAAAGAATCCTGAACAATCAAAAAGAACTATTGGAGTTCCTACCATTCTTAATTTCAAGTTGCACTACAGAACAATAGTATTGAAAACTAGATGGTATTATATAAAAACAAACATGTTGAGAAATAAAGTTGAAGTAAAGACCCATACAAAAGTCCGCACACCTCTGGACACCTGATATTTGATAAGGAAGCCAGAAAAAAGACAACATCTTCAACAAAAGGTGCTGGTTTTAAACTTCATGCCTACATGTAGAAGAATGCAAATAGATCCATACTTATCATCCTGCACAAAACCTCAAGTCCAAATGCATCAAATACCTCAACATAAAACAAGATACACTGAACCTAATAGAAAATAAAATGGGGAATAGCCTTGAACTCATTGTCACGGGAGACTTCCTGAACAGAACCCTGATAGCTCAGGCACAAAAATCTACAATTAATAAATGGGACCTCATGAAAATGAACAGCTTCTGTAAAGCAAAGTACACCGTCATTCAGACAAAGCAGCATTGTACAGAATGGGAAATGATTTTTACCAACTCAGTATCTGATAGAGGCCTAATATCCAAAATATATAATGGACTCATGAAACTATATATCCAAAAAACCAAAAATCCGATTAAAAGTGGGATCCATATTTAAACAGAGAATTGTCAATAGAGGAAACTCAAATGGCTGAAGAAAACTTAAAGAAATGTTCAACATCTGTAGCCATCAGGAAAATGCAAATCAAAACTGTTTGAGATTCCATCTTACGACTAATAGAAATGCTAAAATGAATAACACAAGTGATAGCTCATGCTGATGAGGATGTGGAATAAGGGGAGCACATATCCATTTCTGGTGGGAGCACAAATTTGCAAAGTCACTATAGAAAACCAGTATGATGGCTCCTCAGAAAGTTGAGAATCAATCTACCTGGAGACCAGTTATACAACTCTTGGGCATATACCTAAAGAACACTACATCCTACCACAAGAACACTAGCTCAAGAGTTTTTACTCTTGCTCTATTTATAATAGCCAGGAGCTGGAACCAACCTATATATCTCTTAACAAAATAATGAATAAGGAAAATGTTGTACATTTATACAATGAGTATTACTCAGCTCTTAAAAAAATGACATCATCAAACTTGCAGTCAAATGGATGGAACCAGAGTAAATCATCTTGAGTGAGGCAACCCAGACCCAGAAAGATAAATATGGTATATATTCACTTTAATGTGCATATTAGCCATTAAATAAATTATAATCACCTACAGTCTTAAGCCCAAAGAAGTTAGTTTAGGTAAAGAGTAAGGGATTTGGGGGTAGGCACATGACTATCATTGGGAGGGTGAAATAGAAGAGATTTTATGAGTAGACTGGAGGCAGGCGGGGAAAGGGAGGGAAAATGGGGTTGAAGGAGAGAATACAGGGGGAGATAAAGCTGTAATTGAGGGGCAATTTGAGGGATGATATGGAAGTACAATGGAAATTTCCTAAAGTATATGAAGGCAACGCTAATGAGGTCTCCTGATACAGATGATATAGAGTCCCAACTAGCCATATCTTATCACCAAATGAGGCTTCTAGTACTGAGATTAGGTTGTGTTCAGTTGAGTTATTGGCCAAGAGGGTCCCAAGGAAATCCCAATCAAACCAGGCTGTTGCTAAGAAGGTGCATTGCTCTCCACAAACTGACAGTGAGGCCCCATTGACCAGGAAAACACCCACAAAACTTCTTGATTATGGAGAAATCTAGCTGGTGCCCACCTGGAGCCTTTACCCCTACATCATCACTTCTTTGGTGTGGTAAGGTACTCTGCAGGCTACCAAACGGGAAACATAAACACTAACCCAGCCACAGAACCTTTGATATATAATCTATCCTTTCTAGAAGACATGCTAGAGCAACGGTGGCATAGAACTTGTGGGAGTAACCAACCACTTTCTGCTTTGAATTAAGACCTGCTCCACGAGACTGAAGCCACACCCAACACTACTTGGGTGACCAAGAAACAGAGGTTAGCCCAGAGACCTAGGGTAAAACCAAACTCTACTGGTCTAAAAAAAAAATAAACATCAGTGAAATGATTCCTAATGATATTCTGCTATACGCATAGATCAGCACCTTATTCAGTCATCATCAGAGAAGCCTCCTGTGGCAGTAGATGGGAACAGATGCAGGGATGCACAGCCAGACATTACACACACAGAGAGAGACAAACAGAGTCTGAATAGGCTGTCTCCACCAAATCCCTCCCATCAAAGCTCAGAGAACTCCATAAAAGGGGAAGAGGAGGAGAGAATTGAAGAGCAAGAGGGAATGGAGGACTCCAGGACAACAAGGCCCTCTGAATCAACAAAGCAAAGCTCATATGAACTCACAGTGTCTGAAACAGCAGGCCCGGAGCCTGCATGGATCTGCACCAGGTCCTCTGGGTGTACATTATAGCTTTCATCCTACTATTTTTATGGGACTCCTGAGTGTGTAAATGGAGTGGGTTCCTGATTCTGGTGCCTGTTTGGAGGGCTTTTTCCTTTTGTTGGGTTGCCTTGTCCAGCCTCAGTGTGCTGGATTTTGCTTTATCTTATTATACTTTGTCATGTTTGATTATCACTTAGAAGCCTGTTCTTTTCTGCTGAGAGACAGAAAGGGAGTGGTTCCAGGGGACAGGGAGGGTGGGAAGGAACTTGGAGGAGTAGAGGAAGGGAAACCTGTAATCAGGATATATTGTATGAGAAAAGTATCTAATTTCAATAAAAGGAAAAAATATTCGTGTCTTAAAAAGGGTTTGGGTTGTGGAGATAGCTCAGTTGGTACAAACTTGCTATAAAAGCATGAGGAACTGAGGTCAGATTCCCATCACCCACATAAAATTTGAATGCAATTACAGCATCTGTAATGCCAGCAATGGAGAGAGGAGACAGGTTGATTTTGGGAGCTGTCAAGCTGGCCTAGCCAGTTAGTGAGTTTCAGATTCAATGAGAAACACTGTTTCAAAGTGCCTGACGTAGAATTGTACAGGAACATATTCAATGTTTTCTTCTTGCCTACACACACACACACACACACACACACACACACACACACACACATCAAAGAGATACAAATGTACAAATGTTTGCTTATTGTTTATTCCCCATGTGCTAGATTAATTAATACTCAGTGTTTAAAAAACATTTTGTTTCATTTTTAAGCATAATAAGAATTAAGAGCAATTTTTTCCAGAGTAACTTTTTCTAGAACAGAAAGTAAAATGCAATCTACTACATGTGAAACAAAGCCATCATTCCAAATGTCTTAGTGCACAAACTACTCCATCTCCACTTTATTACTGTGAGAGAATGTTTACAACAGTATAGGATGACATCTACACGCTGGGAAATATAACTCTTCAAAAGTTCAAAAACTCTACTCAGTTCTCCTCATTACAGTATAATTTTCCCCTGAGGAATGTAAACCACAAGAACCCATTATGTAACATTCTATATTATCTTTGTGATAAATGAAGTAATATTTATATATTTGGCTTGACTTTCACAGACTCTGACAGTTTGATATTAATTTGTAATTTGAAACTCTTTGTTATTCAATGTGGTCCAGAATCAACACAACTAGAATGCTAAACCACACCACACCACCCTTACTAGGATGCTTAAGATAAGTCAATAATAATACAGAAAAGGATGCAGAGAAATTGGAATCAGTACATTTATGGAAAGCAAAACTGGAGCAGCTGCTTTGGAAGTTAGTTTAGTAATGACTGAAAATATTTAACACAGAATTTATCATGAATAAGAAATTCTTTCCAAATTGCATACATTAGATAATAGACAACATAGGACTGTGCAAAGTGTACACAAAATTATTAATAGCATTGTTCAGAATAGAAAAAAGAAATGAAATATGCCAAATGTTAATCATTTGATGAACAGGGAAAATGTATCTAAACAATGGAATAACATTTAGGCAAGACAAGGAACCGAATATTCATACATGCTGTTTTGTAAATGAACTTTGAAATGTCAGTTAGTCACAGGCAACACACACTACAGAACTCCATTTAAATAGAGTGTAATGAATTAAGAAGTCTATAGAGAGAAAAACAAATTAAAAATTGCTAACAGTAGATTAAGGGAATGGACTCTAGGGAGAAGAGAGGTGCTATTGAGGGATACAGTATGTTTTTAAAATATGATGCAAATTTTATGATTAATATGGCCATGGTTGCACAACTTTAAGTGAATGTCATGTATCATGCAGAAGTCAAGGTAGAACGAAGGGCTGAAGCATCTGCAGATGGCTGAGTTGTTGACTAGCTCTAACAAAACCCACGCACAGAGCTTGGACACTGTGACTCCACTTCTTTTCAGATTCCTGTTAAACAGAACATCAAGGGGGAATGCACACAGCAAGCAGAGATATTTGAAGTCTCACCCCCAAACACATACCTGAAAGTAGGCATGAAATTATGTATATTTTGGAAAATATGATTGTACATTTGTATTTGTTTTTTTAAGGCCAAGAATATGAAGTAAGGATATGCTTAATGACTTTATAGGCTGCAGACTTTTCTTCCAATGTCAATTCCCAGTTATTTGTTTGATCATGTGTTTTGTATTTTTTTTTTGGAACTTAAGCTAATAAACTCTTGCTGCCTTATATAATAGGGTTCTTAATGTCAATAACATCTTAAGTTTATAGTGCATTTTAATGAAGTTATATGTGTTAACACAGATGAGTCATAATGAAGGTTTATTTTCCTTTACACAAACTTTACCTCAAACAGCAGTTTATGCTTTCTTTGTTAGCAATATATCCATTAATAATACACCTTGGAGACATTTAGGATGATTTTAGCTTACATGTGCAAGGAGGAAAGTAGTGGAGGCATCACTGGAGATGCAATAGCTCTTGCACACTATGACAAAGGCTTGACAAAAATATGCAAGGTGCTAAAAACATGAATATACTTCTGAAAGACAGTGATTTCCTAAATACAAGTGACATAATTTACAGTATATGTTTCAATTTCATAACTTTTACCAGGGAGAGCCAAGAGCCTGGGGAATACAAATGGGTGTGAGGAAGGAATAACAAAAGTAAGACATGGAAATGTATAGGTTCTGAGTCCAAGATTTTGGCAGGTCAACTAATTGTGATGTGGAGATGGATCTTGTGGAGCAGATGGGTCTACAGTGTTGGCACACTATGAAAGCTCTTGTAAAACCAAGCTGCTTAAAGGGCAAGCAGGGAGCAATCACACCATGAATCCTGTTTGTTTTGATAAAACCTGAGATTGAAAATACATGCACATTCCTATATACACTTATTAGCTACAAATGCTAGGCTTTATTTTTCCTTCATATATCCTAAATGGTCAAAATACGCTGATCGCTTCATTGTGGTTAAAAGGCAGGCTAGAGGAGTACCCATAATCCAGAAGCTTTCTTTTGATATTTTACTTTTAACTTCTCATTTGTATGTATTACCTGTTAGCTTTACTTTCTAAATTAGATCAAAATATAATGAAACCATGCTTAAGTAATATTATCCAACTCAGTAGCTCCTTTCTTTATTGATCTTTTAATTAAACATTCACTGGAAAAGGGAAAAGAGGAAAGAAATAAGAGACATAAAAGAAAGAACACAACTTCTTAACTGTATTAGTCAGAATGCATTTGCTTATAAGCAAACAGTTCGGCAAGCTTTGCATCTACCCAAAAGCCAGTACACAGGTAAATATTTCAATTGTGTATACTTGAGGAATACCTTGTGAATAATCTCTGAGGGAGACTAGCATGTTATGCTCCAAGCCTTATGATTCACAAGACATATTGATTTTCTTGAATGAAATTATTTTACATTTCTTGGATGCCTGTGGGTCCACTATGAAAATATTCACTTTGTAATAATTAGGTCAGTGCTGATGCGCAGATTCTTTCCTTTGTATTCACTTCTTCTGATCATTAGTGAGTTGTGCAGACCATACAATCAGGCTGCTAAGTATTACTGGGAAAGGCAAGTGACCAGAAGTCATCAGCAAACATTCTGTACACATCGATTTTCTGTTTAGGATTAATGACTGGGGTCATTCAGAGCAGGCCTTTAAATTTTGTACCCGGTGGCATTTGTTTAATTAGAAGTCTCTTTTGCTCCCTGCACACATTCAATAACATGAGGTTCAGAACTATGGCTGTGTATCTGATATCTTAATTTAGAGTTAAGACTACATCCCTTGTTTTCACTTTATTGGTTCCTACCTCCAAACAAAGAATATTTTAATCATTAATCTTTAAGGGAAGGATAGGAGGAAGGATGTGAAGTGATGTTAACATGCATAAATTTGAATGTTCCAATCTTATATCAGAATAATAGGCTCCAAAGATATTACATGGCTTTTTCTCTATGGCCTCTTAGGCTGTACTTATTTTGCAAATGAGGACATAAAGGCAAGATGTTCTTAATCCTCTAGGTTATGAATTATACAAACCATTAATTTTATAAATATTCCCTTTATAATTCTTTTTCTAACCATAATTCCTATCACTCCACTTTGTGTTAGCTTTACTGGGGGGAGATATGTTAAGGATAAGAAAGGAAATGAAATCCAAATATTTGGTCCTAGTCCTCTGGATTGGCCTAGTCAGCTGTGGTAAAGAGGAGGACAGGTCAGGTTTCATCCAGTTCATTTATGTGCCCCTCATCTTAAAACACAGCATCATAAAGAGGAAAAAAAAATCATTACATCTAAGCTGACTTTAATATTCCCAAGCTACTGAGATGGCTCAGTACTGGTTCTATACCCTTTGGGACTGCATGTGACCAGGTGAAAATATGCTCATCTACCCGACAGGGTATGAAAACACAATCAGAAACTGAACATCTGAGAAGAAGGCATGCTACTGAGGGTGTGTTGTCCTTGAAAGTGGAACCCTGATCTGTTGGGATCCCTTGGTATTAGCTAATAAGACATATGTGTACATTTAATCATGTTTTTATGTTTGGTGTGCTCTTGTTTCTCAAGGCAACGTCTTGCTATGTAGATTAGGCTAGCCTGGAACTCTTGAGTGATGAGATTAAAGGCATAATTTAACACCGTACTCCAATGAACCTTGCTTTTAAACTAAGAATTAAAAACAAACACAACATTCTTAAACCAAAACTCAAAAATGAAGAATATACACCCAGAAAGCAAAAACATATAAACAACAATAATAGAATAGTTACAGGATTCTTGTAAGAATTATATAAATTAATGATTACCAAAATGCAGCATACTGTAGGTGTTACCTAAGGAAATTGCTTCCTTCCTCCTAGAAGTATTTCTGAAAAAGCTGGTAAGCAAACCCTCAATCAAGGTTTAGACAGCTGTCATTTTCAAGTCATTTAAATAACAGTTTTCCAACTGCTTTTCATTTCCCCCCAGCTAGTAGTCTATAATATTTCACACTTACATTTTGTTTATTAATGTGTTGGTCTGCCACTAATAAGAATTGAGGCTTTTAGGGTTATACTGTAAATACTAGTATAGTTATTTCTGTGCTAAATGTCAAAAATCCCACCCCCATCTCTCACTTTTACAATAGTTGGATTCTATATTTACTTTCTTATGCTTGTTCATGCTTATCAAAAAAATGATGTAATATCCACAAAACCGGAAGTTCTAATGAGATAAATTGAGATTAAAATTACATAATTCATTGCAAGGTCTTTGATACAATGTTTTTAATCTAACTCAATGTATTTACATCTGAACTACTATCAATCAATAGGCATATAGAGTTACAATGTTGTTTAATTATGCTGTTCTAATGTAGTTTTCAGAGCTGCTTCTATTTAAAGAAAACTGACCTTTAAAACTGAAATTAAGAGTTTCAGCAAGAAATTGTAAAGGGATACTTACAAAGCATGGAAGATCATGGAAACATGGTTAAAAAGTGAAATTTCTAGCATTGTTTATAAACACACAATGGTGTCACATTGTGTTTTATTGGCTTGCAGAATGTCAAGAATCCTCATCAGTCATCCCTAATGATTTGAGAAAACCTAACATGGTATGGTGTCTCAAGCTTTCTGGGTGGGCCTTCTGTGAAAAGAAATACCACATGTACCCATCTGCTCTATAAAAGGACATACAAATACCAAATTATGATATTATCAGCCTGATATATCAGACCACATGAAATGGCCAGTGATCATCTGGCTTTGACCTACAAACATGGTGATTTCACATGGTACACTCTAATGGGAATGCTTTGATTCCTTACCTAGTCTAATGTCTTCATTATGTAAAGGAGGGATACGGAGCTTTGGGAATTTGCAGATGGTTAGGTAAGCTGTGTTGAAACATCATGTTTGATTTTTCATAATTTATAGATTCTGATAAAAATTAAGTTGTTTAGATTTTCCAACATGTTAAGAAATGTTAATTTTCAGAAAGGAACATGTTTCATAGCAGAGAAAACCTGTCAAGCAGAAATAAAGATGACCCAGAGCTCAGTAAGTAAATAAGTAAATAAAATAGAAGCTCAGAGGGGTCCTCATGGAGTCAGGGGCAAGTTTCTCATCCTGCTCAGGTATCTCTACCATTGAAATCGGAAAAAAAATATCCAGTGAAGCCAGGAGCAAAGTTTGCTGTTGCCACATAGAATGACTTGTAGATGACATTGTAAAGTTTTGTTTTTTACCATACTTTTCTAAGCTAGCAACAGGGACCCAGGCAAAACCTAAGGAAACCTCTGGGATACAAGGAGTAATGAAACTGTAGGCTACTAAAAACTAAATGAGTATTAGGAAAGGAATAAATATAAGCAACAGTTTATAACAAAGAGAAGGAATGCCAACAGCAGATTGCATGTGACTAGCAGTTGTAAAGCCCTTGCATTTTCTATTTATTCATTAAATGAATTAAAAGTCAATATCATTTAAAAAATGACTTATGGGCCTTAAAATTAATCTGGATTTTGATTGTAACTTCAGCATTCAGCTGTGAGTTTGAAGATTCACATCCTGTACTTTCCTGAGTTTTCTTTTCCCAACCATGCAATGGGAGCAACAATACCAACCAGTTCTGATGTGAGGACTAAAGGAGACAATGGCTATGAAGCATCCGTGAGTGCCTGGGACAGGACACTAAATGCTGAATAAAATGGAGATCTGGAGCCAGGTGGTGGTGGTGCATGTCTTTAATCTCTGTGAGTTCAAGGCCAGGCTGGGCTACAGAATAAGTTCTAGAAAAGGCGCCAAAGCTACACAAGAGAAACCCTGTCTTAAAAAAAAATGGAGATCCTGTTTATACCTGTTGACTCATCACTTTCACAGTGCTGATAGGTATTATTCAGGCTGCCAGGAAGAAGACGTCTATAGTCTTACACAGCTGTGAACCTTACAGACTGCAGCATCAGTCTGCCTAGCAAAATGCACCTATTTGTTCAATAGTAAAGTAACTGCCATGTTGTTAACCAACCACTTTGTGATTGGTTAGTGAATGGTTAAGCAGGACAAAGAAATAGCAAAAAGAATAGAGGCAAAATGGGATAGTCTGATTAATTTAAAAATACTCGTGTGCATGAGCACAGGTGTGTGTGTGTGTGTGTGTGTGTGTGTGTTTGTGTGTATGTGTGTGTGTATGTGTGTGTATGTGTGTGTGTGTGTGTGTGTGTGACGTGAGTTTGTGGGTGTGTGAAGGTCACAGAATAACTGTGTAGTCGTCTTTCCTTTCACCTTAGTGGGGATGTCAGAACTGAACTCAGGTCTTCAGCTGTGCAGCAAAAACCTTTATCCACAAAGGCATCTCTCCAGCCTAAGTCTGCTTTATCTTCTTCACATTAGTGTACAAACAATAAATATTGACCATGTAGCAACTTAAGTAGTAAGCTGCTATGATAGCCTTTATAATAAAGTTCATAACTGGACACAATAGTTACAGATAACACAGTTGGTGGAATTCACATTCCCCACAACTAAGAGCCAAGAGTAAAAGCTTTCCAAGAGGGTCCTACCCTATAAGCCGATATTACTTCCAATCTAAAAGAAAGGATTTTTTTCCTTTCTATATAAAAAAAATCTAGTCTTTTCTAGAAAGTGAGAATAGTGCTTGTCTCTAGGATCACACAACTGTCAAATGTGAACAAAAGATCCATGAGACTAATTACTGAGATATTGCAATACAGGTATCATAATAAATATTGACATGCTCGAACTTCTTCAGTGGTTGTATTAACACATTCTATGGTCAGCCATATAATTGAAAATTCAATTTTCCTGGCATTTATTAATATGAGTCTACTCATAGAATACTCATCTTCTACAGTCAAAAGCAAGACCAGTCTAAATTCCCTGAAGTTTCAACCAAGGGGTCGGTTAGCTGTTTACCAAGGGATGACAACTGAATGAAGTTATGGGAGACAGGGCTGCTAACCAACACTAGACCAGCTTCTCACTAACCTGTAAGTTGAGAACTCCTCAGTCTCCCCTCCACCCTCCTTTCCCAAATAGTAGTCCACTGAAGCCACCTCTCCATCAGGATGAACTACACAGTGTGTTATCACACTTATCAGTACAGTAAGCAGTTGCACTGTGAAAATATCAGATACTTTTGCTGGGCAAGAATGTGAATTAAAAAGAATTGAAGTGAGGGGTGAGTACTACACTTATCTTTGAAAATAAAGATTGCTTTTAGAATGCAGTTGGGAATTATACTTGTCTAATAAACTGACAGTAGTAAGTTCTCTCTTCTAAGATTGCTGACCTTAGTAACTCAAGGTAGCCAGCTAGGTGTCTAGTCTCAGGCATGATTTTCCCTTGTTAAGCAGGCCTTAAGTCTAATTAGACAGCTCTTGGTTACCAGCAAAGGCTAATGTCACTATTGTATCTTTAGGGATGTGTTGCTATCTCATTCATTGTTGTTATTCATAAACTTCACAGCTGCAGAGGGCTATTGATTACTTCCCTCCCTTGGCAGCCTACATGGTACTTTCTGATATTCTGACAGCTAAACCACAGGAAGCAAGTTTTCAGATTAGATCCAGCTTGAAATTTTTCAGGTCCTGTGTCTGAATTGTGTGGTGTATTATAGGGACTCACCTTCAGCCTCTGAGAGGCAACCAAGGACAGCAGCAATAGCCTATATTATATGTGGAGTTGCTTAAACTATGCCAACCCTAAGGTGAAATTTTTTAACTAAAAAAAGAAATGTTAAACTTGAGAAATAAAAATAATTAAATAAGAAATATCCACATTCCTCATTCTTTTTAAAAAACAAGATATTGAAATCAAAATGCCTATCGTAGTCTGACTTAGTTACAAGAAAAATGCATAGCAATTAAAAACGTTGTCACTACAATATGTCAAAAAAAATCCCACCAAAAATATTAAAGCCAGTAATATACTGTGCTAAAACATGCTATTGCCTTTCTCTCTAGAAGCTTAAATGGAAACTTCAGGGGCAAACATTGACATCACATGAACGATCATCATAGCTGGTGGCTGTATAAGTGAGCAGAAGAAATAACACAAAGTTGCCCTGGCTATGGAGATGACAGGATGTCTGCTGGTCAACTCACGGCAGCGAGGCACTGTGTAGCTGGGGCTGACTATAGAGGGTTTTCTTCCTCCAAGTGATTAAAGGATCACATGGTTATAGTCTATGGACAGAGGAAAGCTCCCTGGGCGAGGAGCTTGGATTGTCTGCTCCATTGTGTTATCATGACAGCCAGCAAAGGGGAGTCGAGGTGGGGGCAGGCAAGGGATTCTTTCACAGCTCTGTCAGAAATTGAATGAGACAAACTCATTCCATGAGATTCTCTAATTTTTGTCAAAATTATATCTGCTGTCAAGTCAGCTCTGGGAGCGTTGAAGCTGGAGTGAATGTGACAGTGCTGGATGAATGTGCAGGTTGCACTCCCATTTGCCAAGCAAATATGGCAAGTGAATAGAATAACAAGGACCAGCAGAGTAAACCTGGTCACCCCGCAGACAAAGCAAATGGAGCATCGAGACTGATGAACAAGGTTACTAACCAGTAGTCTCGGAGTGCATGCCCTGGCCCAGTGGCAAATAGGCTTGCAATTCTATTCCTGGCTAAAGTTTATTGCTGACATTTAAGCTGGACAATAAGTTTTTCAGCAACTCAGCCTGTCATTTACAGTGAAATGTACCTGGTGAAATGATTCATTTAGAGTTTCCAGGGCTCCAAATTGCTACTTCAAAAAGGACATACAGCTTAACCAAATCCCACTGTAAGTACTTCAGATACAGACAGACACAGTCCAAATCCCCAGAAGACTGAGTGAAGTTGGATGTCTGGCCATCTCCTTTTCTCAAATTCAGTTTTCAACTTTGTTTCCTAAATTTCTCACACAAGTAGGTCTCAATTGGCTTAATTTAAAGGGAAAAACACAGATCGGTCTCCCTCATCTCTAACACCCTCACAGGCTTGCAAGAGATTCTGAAATGCCTCGAATACTGTTTGTGGAAATATAGAAAGTGTGATGTTAATTTTAGAAAGCTATTTTCATTTCTGTTTATATGTTGTAATAATTATGTTTGTCTTTGAATGCTTATATCATAAAAACATTTATCTTTATTCTGTATGTATGTGTATTCTGCCTACTTTTATGTCTCTATACCATGTGCATGTAGTGCCTGCATGAGACAGAAGAAGGCATTAGATCCTTTGAAACTGGAGTTCCTGGAGGTTGTGAGCCATCATGTAAGTGCTAGAATCAAATCCAGGTAATCTGCAAGAGCCACAAAAACATATAACTTCTACATCATCTTCCCAGGACCTAAACCATGTTCCAATTCCTGTTTGTCTCTGGCACAAATAAATAAGTTAATATTTATAATACCCTTTCTAGGTACATAGCTTTTACTCAGTTTCTATGGCTGAATGTACCATCAATTTCTGTATACCAAATATATGGCCCTGGTCTCAATAATTACCCAAATTCCAAATGTAACCTCTTTGTCTTGGTTCCTTGCATATATAGTATACAGATCTATACTAGCCCTAGTATAACACAATTAGCAATTTTGGTGCTTTATTCTTCCAGGTTTCTTTGTCTTCAATCACGTCTGTTAAGTTTTATTTTCTTAGGTGTATTCCAGACGCATATCCTTCTACTAACATAGTCAATGCAAAAGGTCAGCTGCAGCCACAGACTTGAGTTACACCAACAAACTCCAGCAGTTCTGTAATTCTATGTGATAATATGACAATATGGGTATTATACATTCATTGACAACCAAAGGCAAGAGGAAAATTAGAGTCACTTAGCATTGTTACTATTCTCTAGTCAGTTCAGAACTAAATTATTGTTTCCTACTCTTGTTTTATTTTATTCAGTTTTTGAATTAAAATATAATTACATCATTTCCTCTCTTCTCTTTCCTCCCCCCTTCCTCTCCCTTGAACACTCTCAAATGTGTGACCTCCTTTTCCTTGTTATTACACACAAAACTATAAATACAACCTGGTCATTCCATTTAATATTGCTTGTATGTACATGATTTCAGAGCTGGCCATTTGGTATTGAATAACCAATTATGGGCCGCATCGCAGGGGAAGATTATTTCTCCTTCTCTCAGAGTTCCTTAGCTGCCTGTAGTTCTTTGTCCATGAGTAGGGCCCCATTAGATTTCCTCATTTCTATATTAACTTGTTTATTGGTATTGAACTTGTTCAGGTCTTACTTAGTCAGTCAAGCTTTTGAGGAACTATGGCTGAGGTTTTCCTGTAATTTCTAAGAGTCATTTCTGTTTTGTTTGAGAAAGAGTTTCAGTTATGAATCCCAATTTGCCCTTGAACTTACTATGTGACTTGTCTAAGACTAGTGCAAGAATTCTTCCCCCTCAGCCTGCCATGTCAGTAATTAAAAGTATAGATCACCACAGCCAGCCAGATTGCTGTATATCAACTATATTAATGCAAAACAAGAGCAATGAAGGATGGACTCAAATTCATTGTGGTCTTTATAAAGATATAGCTTGATGCTGAAAATATTTAAAACTAGAAAATAAGAAGTGTACATTAATTTTATTTTTCAAGATGGGTTATAAATATCAGTTAATATTATAGGATGATGTATTTTCTTGCATTTCTACTAATTAAGGATCCCCAACTTAGTGAAATTACGAGTTTCATTGTAGATTTTATATCCTGTAAATCATTCCTTTGAAAATGAGAAGAAAATGTCAGAGTTTATAGTTTATTACAAAAAGGATAATAAGTATTTTTATTATTCTCTTCCCAATCTTATTAGAGATTTTCTACATTAAAGGACAAATAAATACCAACCTTGACATCTTCTGAGTTGTTATTAATTAATGAGATAGATAAATGCATCAATTGCAACTCACATTTTTCATTGTATTTGAGTCTTTAGGAAAAAGACATGATTTGGAGGTTGCAGGAACAACTTTTCTCCTATGCCTTTTACAGTGAAGACACAATGGTCTGAGGCTCTGTAGAAGACAAGAGTCAAGGAGATGGTGGTGGAGGTTCAGGTGGAAATCAGAAAGTGGTGGTTGGGTCTCATGGGATCCTAGTGAGGTTATGACTTATGCTTCTGGCTCTGAGAACCCACATTGAATAACAAGGATCTATGTTGTTCGATGACGACAACGAAAGCTTCTCATTTCTGAATGAAATTGGGAACATCATTTCAAAGCAATTTCTTCTCATGTATTGAGAATCTTATCAAAAGAATGTTAAATGTAACGCAGTCATCCACACACCTTGCAATAATATCTTTTCCAACAACAAAAACACAGAATCAAAGGAGAACGGCATCTAAGCCTCTTTGTAAACTTTACTGAAACTATGCATGGAAAGCTTTTCTTCTGTTATTTACTTTCTATTCCTTTTTACCATATATTCTTCAAAGAGCTACATATTCTTTGAGGCCTTCCTCAATCTGTCCCTCCCCCACATTCATCCCTACTTAAAAGTAAGACTCACTTCACTTTCTTTGTTCTTACAAACCAATGGATTGTGAATACAACCAGATTAAAAAAAAAATACTATTGTAGTAAAAAGTATAGCTTCTGTCGACAGACATGAATATCATTCAGCCAAACTCGTGGTGTACTATGTGGAACACAAAGGCCCCCCAATATATTTTATACCAAGCTTTACATTTTGTGTAGGGACACAAAACTGTTGACTGACACAGGAAGCTATTTCAAACACAAAGAAGCAGTGCAGACATAGATTGAGATAATGCTCTCAGAGGCAATGGAAGAGTAATCATTGATTTAGCAAGGTAAAATAAAGCATTTCTGAATAAGCAATGCTTTTTGTATTTGAGACTTTCAGGGTAATACGGAGGAGATGCAAGGAGGAAATGGTTTTTGGAGGACCAGTGTTCCAATGTGAAGACACAGCAAGTGTAAGAGACACAGAAATAGTACTAGAAAATATATACATGACAATGGACATTTCAGATACCATATATATGTGAAATTTATATATGTGAAATAGGTAGATAAGCAAAGAAAGAAGAAAATGAACCCAATGTAGGAAGAAACTGAGCCATTTCCTCAGGCAACAAGTTGACTAAGTCAAAAGAACAAGGAAAAGAGTCCCATAACAAATCTAAGACCTGATGATTCTTCCAACCAGTTCTATCATGTAAGAACTTGTGTTTCAAAGAAGGGTAAAGATCTATGTGCCACTTAGCTTTCGATAATAATTTCTTACATGCCCCTTGTCTAATTAACATCTCATTAATATATAGTCCATTAAAAATTGATCACTAGGCATTGAAAATTATCCTGGCTAGTTCATTATATACATGGCTGAGTGTTTCAGTTTTAACCCAAGATTGCGATTACACGTGTCAGAAAAGCCAAACACCTGTTACTGCTGCTACCACACATAGCCATCATCCAATCTGACAGCAGACATAAGAAAATGCTAAAGAAGAGGGAGGTGAATAGTGTGATATCTCCTGTGTTATCCACACTTCTATCTAGTAGCACATATGTTGACAGCACATTGTAATCAATCCCTCTATGATCTGCAAAAATAACATTTCCCACATAACTCCATGATGAAAAAATACTTTAAGAGGTAGAATTATAACTTGACAAAGCTGTATGATGTAGGAGCAATCACAGGTAGGCCCTGAACATATTGCATGATTGATAGTGCATGTTATGATCTGCAGAATTGATAGGCACCCTGGCACACAATGCCTTTTACTGGAACATAAAAGAGTTTCAACTTACAAACAAGAATGTATGTATCTGTACTTTACTTAAAATTAAATAAATGTTTGATAGTGTCTTTGAAAAAGTACAGCACAGCTTTGCTCTGTCTTTCCTGGCTTTTCATGCCCATACTGTTTTTAATATTAAGAAAAAGAACTTTCAAATGTATCTTTCTGCTTGCTGATGATGCCTCCTTACTCTGCATCTATTAATTAACTCTTTTCCTCAGGCTTGCCTGGGGTCCTATTGATTTCTTCCTGCTGCATGGTATTATGAGTAAAAGAAATGCTTTTTTATCTGTGGAGTTCAGGTGCTGGCATCTAGCTGAAGTGCCAAGGCCACAATGACATGTACATCAAAACAGGTAATTTGCTTATACAAGTAGAGAGAACCATTATTGACTTGGAAAGCTTCATACTGAACTGAATGGTGTTTCCCAAAGATAATAAAAAGTGATATGATTAGGGAATTAAACTAACAGCAACGAACAGGTAATATATAGAAAAACAATAGTTTCAATGGCACAGAAACCAAGCAAAGAGAAGTAAACATAAAACTTGATTGCAGCTCCCAGGCAATGCCATGAAATTTAATATTTAATGTTAAGGCTGAACTTGGTGCCAAAGAAGTTCTTGACCAAGGACTGTAAATTCAATAGCACATTTTTTTCAAAATTATTTTAGTGACATTTTATTTAACTATCTCATACTCTGCTCATCTTACTAATCAGGTTCTCTTTAACTAAGTCATTTACTACACACTCTCACATACACATCCATATCGCCCCCCCACACACATACACATACACATCCATACCATACACACATACACATACATACACATACATACACATCACACACACACACACATCTACATCCACACATCCACACCACACATACATCCACACACCACACACACACACATATCCGCATACACACATCCCTACCACACACACACATACATCCACACACCACACACACATACAAACATACAGACACATCCACATCCATACACCATACACACACATACATAACATCTACACACAAACACACACACACACACATGCACACCACACACATACATACACACCACATACACACATCCACACCTCCCCACACACATACATATATACATACCACACAAACACACACACACACTTACACAAACACACAAATACGTATCATGATGAATCATTCAACCATTTGATATATTTGTACAGAGAATCCTATTAAACCACAATGGTAAGAGCACAAAAGGACCTACTTACCAACTGAAAGGAAATTCTGAGACTCATCTACAATTTCATTTCATGAACACAGCATCATAAAGTTATTATTATTCATAAGAGCGTGTACTTTTTGGCTCTGTGGAACTAAATGAAATTGTGATATCTTAAATATAATCATAACATCACTGCATTTAATTCACAAGTCTGCAGCATTTGTCTGTATGTGGCTGATCTTGGAGCTTTTTAAAATGCGGGAATAATCAAGCTAAATTATTTCCACTTAGTAATGGATCATTATCACTGCTTTACTATTTACTATTGATGCATAATCAAGGTTTCGATCTAATCAATAATTGTGTTTTTTTTCTGACTAGGTTAATTTGTATTTCGATGTTTTTGTTGAATCTTTTATTTATTTCTATATAAGGATTCATTCCCTGAGAATAATACATTTGTTACATTTGTGTGTGTGTGTGTGTGTGTGTGTGTGTGTGTGTGTGTGTGTGTGTGAGCAGCTTCTTGGAAACAAAGGAAGCATAACTGTTTGAAGTTGTTTTTTCTATAAAAATATTCAGAAGTAACTATTCTTGTTTCAACTCACAACAAAGTTATAAACATACTTACATTAAAAATGCTCTTAATATTTCAAATAACGTGTAAAATAATATTATAGTTATTAGAGATGTTTGGCTTAGAGTAAGCACATGATAAACATACATAAATAAATAAAGGAGTAAATTAATGAGGGGTTTATACTAAAAATAAAATAAAATCTCAAACATGAGTAAGCATAAATAGGCCCACTATGAAGTCATCCTACAAATGGAAATGATTTTGTAATGATAATTAGAAAAAAGATGTATACATCTTTCAATAAAAGATCCTGATAAAGTCTTTCAGAGCAAACATTATTGTGTTTCTTTGTAGTCTACTGTATTCCCAAAGTATTTATTTTATTTCCTAATTTTTAAGCTAGCATGAAAATAGTGGGTTTTTTTTTATCATGGCATCTTCATACACGCATGTCATCCAATTATGCTTTACATTTTTGCCCTCCCTTGTATTCTTTCTTCTCAGATAATCTGTCCTTCTGTGTCCAAACATTTTATTAATTAATCTCATATAGTCACATGTTGGTTAATGGTAGGCATATGTTTTGAGGATGTAGTGCAAAGTGAGTTCATACCATAGAGTATATTTACACGAACTGAAATAGGTGACACAATTTTATAGAACTACAGTTGTCTACGTGGTCTACCGTTGCCTAAAATGTCACTGTTACACATGCAACTATAGGGTTTCTTATGGTGGTATGGAAAGTAAGGTGGATAATTACTACTCTTCTCAGAACTCTATTGATCTAAAGCTAAAGGTCTCAGCAACCTGACTACCTCCACTCACCAAGCTTGCACTGCAGAGGATTCAGCATGCCAAGCTAGTTGCTTTCCCAGTTTAACCGCTTGTGTAAGCACACTAACGAGTTGATTCTGCCAAAATGCTATCTCCTGGCCTCATAACTGAAGGACTGGTTACTCAGATGCAGACACTGTAATTAGAACATCTTATCACAACACAGCAAAGCAAGAGAAACTGGTATGAAGCTAATGGAGTGCACACAGATGGCCTATCCCTAAAAGAAGCTTTGAGTAGAAATAAGTTGCGCATCTGCTAACTGTAAAACAGGCAAGGAGACAACACACTTAATGATCCTCTACTACCACAAAAGATAGAAACTTGGGCTGTCCAAGGAAGAAATATTGGTGGCACCCTCAAAGATGGTGAGGAACCTAGGCAATTAACATTCATGTTCCTCTCTGAGCTGGACCTACCAACCTTATGCTAATATAAAGGATGCCGCAAAGTTGGTTGTGACAAGAAAACTATGGCTC